>JANRMR010000017.1:0-26136 GCA_025434825.1 Bergia sp. 'catenularis' | reverse complement strand
CAGGAAGAAGTTATTTTTGCGTTTGCATCTTTGAGCAAAACCCCAACGCAGCAAGACCTTGAGCATACAGTACCTGCTCTCAAAGATTTTTGGTGCTGTCTTATGATAGAGCAAGCCCTTGTAATGCTATTCACTCAGAAACTAAACTTAACAGATACTACCAACCGCTGCTACGCTCCTTCAATACGCAAAAAAGTGGCTTAACAAGGTAAGCACTGTTGGGAAAGTGTTTAGTGCCTGCCCCAGAACTGCCCTCTCCGCTGAGGCGAGTGAGCCAGAAAGAAATTCCCACCACAGATGTGGACCACATCACCTGAAGCTTTCATAAAATGGGGGTGCAGTTCGAGATATGGTAACCGCTACAAATGCCCGAATGCAAGCCTGAAGTCAGGGTACCGCTTTCTTCAAATGTAGTTGTGAATGAAACACCTTTTCAGCTAACTGTTAGTTATGCGTCTTTTTGTTTATCTGGTGTTTATTTTCACGGAAAATATCTTTAATATATAGTATTTTAACTGAATGAGAAATTTACTGAGTTGGACTGTAGTGAGAAACATTATCCAATTGAATCCAAATTTTGTTTTGGCCGCCATTTTGAAAAAATTGATAGATGGGTTTAACTCACAAACTGGAGGCACTTACACTCGAAGTTATGCTGAATAGCGCATATCTAGCTAACGTCAGTAATAAGTACAGCTTGGTACGGCAAAATTTACGTCCACAAACAAATTCAAACTCAATGTGTTCCCGCTGAAAATAATTATGCAAAAATGACCCCCCTAGCTAAAAAATTGAATGGTTCCCTATCAAATATTGATTAGTATGTAAAAATATATCATCTTGTCAAGTTTGGTGCTTTTAACACGATTTGCACAATTTTTTCACCATATTGCTGCACTAGAAGGGATGTTAAGGCATATGGAACTCCGCGTTTCTCAACCTTTGACTTGTCCATGTTCGGGAAGCAATTTGTATATAATACCATGGTAGAAGAAACCTTCACTCGCAGGAAAGACAAAAGCTAAGTCAACCAAAAATATATTAAAAATTGACCTTTTCATACCAGGTGATCGGACGTTTATCACGTGCTTGCAGTAAGCCAATCAGCGCGCACTTTCAAGTCTGCCCAAAGGCACCATCCCAGAACCCACTGCGAGATTAGTAACGATCGCCGATGTTTTCTCGTTTTGCTGAAGAAACGAATTCCATAAAATGAACTATTAAAAAGACAACTTCTGGTAATTACATTCAACAAAGAGGTTGCTTTTTAGCCCATGCACAACTTAAGCTAATAAATGTATTCAAACATGAGTGTTGATAGTATTTAGAACTGTTTAAAACCAACTACTGAAATTTAAAATGGCAGCCATTTTGAGACTTTTTTGTGCGCGCGTGGTTTTCTGGGATGGTGCCATATGATCAATTCAGTCAGGCGTTCCTAGCACGCGAGAGCCGATCATCTGGTAGGCGAAACACCATATCTAATGATCAATTTAATAAACCAGTATTAAGTTCACTTGCCTCGCTTTGAGTTGGCAACTTCGGGGAGCAGATAAAAAAAATGTTTTATTCTATTGGTTTATCTTCTTTGTGCGGCCTCGTCAATATCCCGAATGCCAAATAGTGAAAGTTTTCACCGACAACTGTCCTGCTGCCCTACAAATAGTTTTGCCCCTGAATGTCTTCCAAAATTGCTCTCACACCCAACACATCAATACTCAACCAAACTGTCCACCAATAACCTTTGCCTCTATAATAAATAGAAATAATACTCTTAGTTCCTTGCCCCATCACTCTGGTTAGGGTTCCAACAACGATGGGGTCAGTTGTTTTTTTCCTAGGGGTATCGCTCAGAAAGAATAACTTGGGATGTTTGTACACCACTTCAATTTACCGCATCAAAAAAAACACCACTTTAACTGTTTATTGGTGGTGAGCAGCCAAATCTGACTTGCTACCCCTCACAATGTACCAATCTGGTATCACTTCAATCAAATGTTGTGACACCACTTTCCAGCATCACGGAGTTCAAAAAAAGAGGACGACAAAGTGAGGCGGGGCGATCGATCAAAATTAAACTTCACATCTCTCTTTTCGTTTTTGTTTCATTTATTCAGTTTGTTGTTTTTGTGTTTAGTGGTGAAAGAAAGGAAGAATTAGGAAGTCTCAGTTTTGCGATGAAACGAGTTAAGCATGCAGTAATTCGCCACAAAACCTGAAACTAAGCTTTTTACTTTCCATTTGTTAAGACAATTGCGAAAAGTGAATTTTTGGAGCTGCCAATGTTTTGTGTTGTTGCGCTCCTCGTTGTTTTAACTCCCTTACAGCCCTATATTTTGCTACCTTCTGAAATAAGATACTACTTTGTGTTCATTCTATAATGTCCCAAAAGGACACAAAACTGGTTTATTATCACTGCTGATCTTTGTACTGCTACACAGTAGCAAAAACTCCCTTTCTTTCGAATATTGGGCTGGTATTACACACCCATAAATACAAGTCTTCCCTGGTAAGCATACAAACGACGTGGAACCGTAATCAGAAGATAATACTTGATTTTAAAATTAAAGGTCTCCTTCAATCGTCTACTAGATTTGGGAGGCCGTCTGTAAGGAATTAGCAAAATATTAAATCAGCACGGGAACCCGTTGTTCAGATATTTGTAAAAAACATCTTGTCTTTCACTCACTGCTTTATTCTCAGCGTGTTTTAAACTGAGGAATGATTTTCAGACAGAAAAACCTGCAGCCTTAAATGCTAATTGTCTCACGATTTCACAAATACTGTGCCACAATCTTGCAAACTGCAAGAAAAATCTTTTGAGTACGGCTCTAAGGACACTGAATTGACTGTGTTAAAGTAATAGACAATGAAACAGAAAAACTGTAATACAAACTAAACGTTATTGTGTAGTGTATAACTGGAAGATTTTCTGTCAATAAAATTAATTATCTGACTATACAATCCTACTAGAGATCGAATGGGAATTTAAAGTCAGTTGACAAAATCTTAAACGCATAATCACTTTGTTTCTTTCGAATGACAGAAGTGCTTGTTCTTAATTTTTGTATGATTGTTGATCACAAAAGGCAAATAGTTTAAGTTTGCAGTATAACAACTGAACTACGTGTTAATAACTAAAGTGATGAAAATTGCTTTGATAGTGAAGAATATTCTTCTTTCGAACAAGTTAGAGAAAACATAAATACCGTTAATTTCAAACTTTTCTTAGGAGTTGCAACAGTTCGTCGACATCCCTAAATGGATTACGATGACCCCACAATACGTGAAACCCCAAAATCTAGCTTAATTGTTTTTTCAAGAACAGGTTTTCAGGAACTTCTTCTTTTAAATTTTCCAGTCATAATTATCAAAGCGAAGGAATGTTCTTGCAAAAACTTCACAGGTATGCAACAATTTACACCTTGTAAGATGTAAAGCTGGCATATTTCTTGTGTATTCCTCCATTTTAAACAACAACTATAAGATGGAAAAGATTGTTATCCATTTTTGGCAATCATTTGCATTCCTCCTTGTGGAGATAGAAGATACCACTTTTCCATTCTTTTGCCAGTTTCAAAACCTGTACTTGTAAAGGACCAGACTCTGTAATTTCACATCCATGAAAAATAAAATTAAAATATTTTCAACTACAGTGCCAATGCTTGGCAAAAAAAAATTTTAGTATCTTGAGAAGCAGCTCCATTCGACACATTTTTAAAAGCGCCAATATATTGGAAATGCATTGGGTTATTTACTGTAAAACACTACATAAGAACATTTAACTGTTTTCTAATTTCCCTCAATTTAAGTTCCATAAATTCTTAAAAACGTTCTACCACTGGGCTTGATAACAAAGCACGTATAATTATTTCGTAAACCTATCTAGTTCCTCTTTCATTTTTTGTCGTGCTGCTGATATTCCATCGTTCAACGTTATAGCATGATACTGTGTAAGCTTAAGACATATACAACCAATATCTTGTTTAGTTAAGTTTATAGAGGGTCTGTAAGGGGGTACTGTGCACGGTTAACGGTAAATAAATACAGCAATTCACGAATCATGAGAAATAATATGAAAAGACAATATTAGTTATAGATTCATTTTGATTGATTTTTCACGAAAAAACGCCACTTTTGAACCTTATTCACGAACCTCGAAGCACGACAGACCTTTCATTAACGAATCACGGGAAATAAATCTCTCATTTCACAGATCACGGAAAATAAAAACAAACATCAGTTAACGGTTCACAGTCAACCTCCTTGCAGACCCTCTATAGCTTTTAAACAACGAAGATCACGAAGTATAAAAGTTGAAACAGGTCAAAAAACTAAATGGGACTAACTATTATGTAATTTGAGACCCTTAAATGGTTTGCAGAATCAGCCTCAAGCAGAAAACTTAAACATGAACAGTTTGTATGGAACAAAAACACTGTGACAATGTAACAAGATAAACACAAACGAAGTCGGGGTGAACAAGGCCACAGAAGTGGTCGAAAGCTTTCCGGTGGAAACTTTACACATTCAGGAAAAGTTTAAACTTTTTTTTTTTTGATTAGTTACATTACCTGGATGGATGAATCTCCATAGCAATAACAAACGAAGTTGTTTTAGCTATGCGTAGGCAACACAGCAAATGATGGTAAAACGAGAATGTTCATAACTGAAAATGACAACTTCTGTCATTTTGGATGAATGAATAGGTTTAGGCAACCAAAAATATCAGTTCTAGCTAGGCTCATTTTCTTTTCTTTTTTCCCTTTTTTGTCGGGATACTACAATGGAAACAAATGAAAAAAAAAATACTAAATCTGAAATGTTTCTATGCCACATACATTTCCAGTCACCTACCTGAACATCAGCAAGATCCTGGGAACCAAACCAAACCCAAATTAACTACGATTTTCTATTTTCACTGTTAGTGTTAATACCAATATGTTTCTACATTTCGTATATACATAATTCTCTCATACACAGTATGGAGAAGCACTATAGGTCGTAGTGCCCGCCTACCACCATAGTAAGGGCTCAGTATACATAGTTCTGTTTGGTAGAGTGTTACCACGCGATCAATTTTCGTACTCGGAGCTCACGTTCTGTAAAGCCCATGGTTAGAACCAAGAGCGCTGAAAGTCAGGTACTATGTGTAAATGCAGAATTTTTGTATTAGAGCATCAGACTCATCATAAACCTTTCACTTGGTGTTATTCTCAAAATGACCACAAAATACCAATATTCAGTTGTTAAAGAGACTACACTTGTTTGGTCAGCAACAAGGTATAATCCGCATTCACGCGAATTGGTTGCAATATTTTTATTCAATCCAGAGGCATCAAAGAATGCGGGCTCAGCGTACGATGCTCGAAACTATTCAACTTCAACAGCTAACTCGAGCACAACTCTGTATTTTTGGTCTGAATGACTCGTAGTCAAATTCTTCTTGTGATGTCTCGCCACCATTTTCTGCATCAAACGAAGACCGTCTGCCGTTTCTTGACAATGATTTTTTCAGTGTTCCATTTCTGGGCAAAGGGAAATCTTTTTCTGCATCTTCCGAGTCAGAGTTGACTATCTCGTCTTCAACACATTTTTCTTTCTCTTTTTCTTCTTTTTTCCCATTAACTTCTATGATATTATGCTGTTTCTTTTCAACTTCATCAACATTAACCTCAAAGTCTTTTTCATCTTCTTCATCATCCGAACCATCGACATCAACATCTTCATCTTCCTGAGTCGACTCAGTTGAATCGGAATGAAAGCTCACATTTGAAGAATCTTCCAAAGAATTTGGTGCTTTGCTCTTAACCGGGCTAAAGGTTGTTTGTGTCGCAACTGATACCGGCAACACCTGTCCCACTTTCTCTTTTGAGGATAAAGTAGCGAGGGGTAGAGGCACGGGTTTCCCAGAGGCCTCCTTATTCGATTTGTCATCCACAACCTGTGGCTGGAGGTCCTTTAAGGCCCGAAGTTTCTCCTTTAGCATTGTGTTGCCAATCTTGAGCGACTCCCTCTCCACTTCAAACTGTCGTTCATGTTTTTTCAGTGTCTATAGAAAAGAATGGTTGGTTTTAGGTAAAAAGTGTATTGTAAACTGCATTCTTTTCATATTACAAAACGTGCATTTACAGATGTTAGACAAGGTTGATCCATAACATAATTCAAAAGGAAACTTAATACACATTAATTACGATATGAAAATTTGATGATTTTACGCATTTACAATTAAACGTTCCTTTGTGACAACATATCTCAGTAGTGAAAGTATAGAGTGATTAAAGCAAATGCTTTCGTGATAAGAAGGGCTGGGTTCTGGAAACGCGTTTCAAGCGACAGTGAAAAGTCATTATTGAGAAACTGCAGAATAATTTTCTTGAAACTTGTCCACAAAAGTACTTCACAAGCTCATTAAATTTTCATAATTATTTTCTACTTCTTTGCCACAAAATGTACCAACTGCAATGCACTTATGTATCAGTGGATGACACGCTAATAGTGGATCATTTCCAGCTGCTATTCCCAAAAATTCTGACACGGATCTCTTATAAAACCTTCTTGCCTTTTAATTGCAATACTATAGAGCCCTGCAAGTAACAACCCCCGTACACGCACGTGAGATCGAAATGATTTCAATAGCAACTTTATTTCATCTTTCCAGCAACAACAACTCGACTTCAAAGAAGTTACCAAAAAAATTGAATTAGCAGATTCTGTATTTGATAAAAAATGAAGATCAAACGGTATAATACAAACGTGGCTGGTTTATAAAATCTCACTTTTATATACAGGGTTTTTACTAACAATTCACTTAATTCATGCGAATTTCCACGGCCCGAGTTTAAAAAATTCATAACCCTAAGTAATGAAAATGTCACGACAGTTGATGATCATCAAGCCAGGGTTCCCACTCCTAGCTGAATAGGAAATTCAATGACTTATCAAGGACCTTTTCCAACAAATTCAAGGACCTTGTGTGACAATTTAAACTTGGTTTTCCATTTTTACTTTAAACATCAAACAGTGTTAATTATAAATCAAGTAACTAGCATTGCAAGTTTAATCACTGATCATCAGTGTCGTAACAAGCAAACCGAGACTGGATATTTAACCTGATCCATATTGGTCAAAACTTACAGCCAATCACAAATCCTGTAAGACACAAATTTGCTTTGGGGATCGAGCTCTTGTGTTTTCTGTCTGCAGGATTCTTCCCCTAATCCCAATATAAAATTTACGGACTTTTTGACGACTTTTCATGGTACAACAGCCATTTTTATGGACCCGCGGTAAAAGTATGTTGCACCCAATACAAGAAAAAAGCATCCTAAAATCTAGCAAAGTAGCCTCTGATTTTAAATAAAGGACTTCAAAACAAAGCTTGGTCTGTTTATTACTATATTGGAGAAACTAAATGTCCTTTCTACAGAAATTCTCACTTGCACACAACTGACATGTACAACATTTTGTCAAGCAAAAAATACAAACTTCAAAGTCAGGCGGCAAGAAGATAAACTTTAAGGACTTTTCATGGACTTGGGCATTTTTTCACGTTTTTTATGGACTTTTGAGTACTTAAATTTTGAAAAAAAAATTTAAGGACTTTCATGGTTTTTAAGGAACCGTACGAACCCTGTGTCTGACTTCACTGGCTTTTACATTGGTCGATTTTAAATCAAAGTTTTAAGGAAATTTTAATAATTTTCTGGTGCCACATCAGGTAATTCAAGGATTTTCAAGGACCTCCAATGATTTTCAAGGACCTTTCAGGCCTCCTGGAATTTTATTTTGATATTCAAGGATTTTCCAGGATTTTCAAGGACCGTGGAAACCTTGTGAAGCTGTTTGCCATAATTTGACGCTATAATTTTACTTCCTTCACATAGAAATCTGATTTTCTACGACACTTTCATGACCAATTTTTATTTTCCAGGTTTTCCTGGTTTTCCTGGGCTGGATTTTGAAACGTTAGAATTCCAGAACTTTCAAAGTTTTCCATGACTTACACGAACACTGTATACAAATTGCTCGATTTCTTTGTGGATGCTTGTTTCACAAAGACAACGAATGAACCAGACAGACTCTTAGAATTCCGGTACCCTCATAGATTTAACATTAGTTTCACTTCTGAAGAAAATTCTTGTCACTTCCTCGATCCAGAGGTAACAATGGCAAATCCTTCTCTACATGTCTACAAGAAACCCAAGCAAGTTAACTTTCAAAGTCCACAGAAATTGCTACACTGAGCAAATCGCACATCAGACCGAGAATCTGAAATTCAAAAAATTATTAAGACCTTTCAAAAGCTGCATTCCTTCCTAGTTCATAGACCCTATTCAAAAATGGCGGCCATTTTAATATTCTTTTGTCTGTATTGAAATTAGCCTACCTCGTTCAGGTTAATATATTCTTTTGATTCGTTTGACTAAAGAACGAGGATAGTAGGGCTAATTTAAAAACAGACAAAAGAATATTAAAATGGTCGCCATTTTTGAATAGGGTCAATTAGCAAGGCCATCAACGAATTCACAAACCTGATACCATACTCCCAACACACTGGTTCGATGACGATCTATTATCATTCAAATCCTGTACCACATATAATACGAAATGCGAATACGAAGCAACGAAGTCCTCACACAAAAGCAGTATTTCTGCACTCAAAGTTACTACAACCTCTGCATGTCAAAGACATTCATCTATTGTCAAAGACATTCATCTATTGTTGTTTTCTTGTTTTTGGCGCGTATACATCATGCACCTGTTCCTAAATCATTTGTTAATCAAATGGGATGACATCCAAGACCCATCAATACTTTGCTAGCCTGCTCCATCCCAGGTCACATTTTCAAATGAAACATCTTGGCATTTGCTACTTCATAACTTTAGAAGCTAAATCTAAATCTAAATTAGTTTCTATGCAACCTTCCTGAGGGGATATAATGCACAGTTTGGGGCGTCAGTTTGTAATAATAGTGGCTTCCGTTTATTATTTCAGACAGGTTTATGTTGTTCAGTTCAGATTTGAAAGAGTTCAGGGAGTTTGCACAGCGAACAGGGAAAGGGAGTGAGTTCCATTCAGGGACAGTACGAAAAAAACGGAGGATTTATAGCAGTTCTTATTAGACTGGTGAGGAGTGATTCGCGACGTGTCTTGCTGGCAACTGGCTTAAGAGGTGTAATGCTTGCGTCGATATCCACTTGTGCACTATCTTGTACATTAGGGTAAGTCGTGCAATGACCCTGCGATTTTCTAGGCTTTCCCATCCCAGCTTGTCAAGCATGGCCGTAACATTGGAGTCCCTCTTATAATCCCCCAGGGCGAATCGCGCTACCCTTCTTTGTACTCTTTCGAGTCTGGCAACGTCCGCTTTATGACCGGGGTCCCATACTGAACAGCCGTATTCCATTTGCGACCGTACAAGGGCTTTGTAGGCCATTGATTTAAATTACACGGAGCAACCCTTAAAGCGTCTACGCAGACCACCTAAGGTTCTGTTTGCCTTGGTTGCAATAGCGTAATAGTGTTGGCTCCAGTCACGGGCGGTGGGAAACGTTGGTTGCGAGTATCAATGAGATGTTTAAGTGACACAAAATAACTCAAACCTTTGTTGATGTGTGTTTATTTCTGCTCACGAGGTCCTATTTCCCATATAAACCTTATATGCAAACCGCGATCGGATGTTCTCTGTTTCTTTTGAAGTGAAGTTTCCTACACATTCGAGTCGCCATTTTCTCTTCATATTCAAATTGTAAACCTAGCCCCAGGCCGCGCAAAAGGAGTCCATTGCGTGGCCTATTTAATGCTTACGTCATATCAAAAATTTAACAGAAGAAGAAAAAATAACAGGGTAGGAGATTTGTGGCGATTGCTAAATCATGCGTGTGCAGGGCACTATTCCATATAAGAAAACCTGCCCGGCTTTTCCTGCCGTTTTTTCCCAAATAAGGAAACTTGCCTGGCTTCAGTTTCGCGACCGTGACGTTTCACCGGTGCACGCGGTTGATCTACTGGAAAATGTCACCTGTTGCAAGTAAGCATTTCTGATTGGCCAAGGCCGGGACAACGCCCATTTATATCCTACCCTGTTATTTTTTCTTCTTCCGTTAAATATTTCATTTGACGTGACATTAAAATAGGCCGCGCAGCACGTTGGGGGAATGGACTTCTTTTACACGGCCTGGGACTAGGTTTACTAATTTGAATATGAAAAGAAAATGGCGACTCGAATTCACTTCAAAACAAACGCAGAACGTCCGATTGTGAGCATAAATCAACACACATCAACAAAGGTTTGAGTTATTTTGCGTCATTTAAACATCTCATTGGTACTCGTAACCAACGTTTCCCACCACCCGTGCTCCAGTCTAGCTTCTCGGTGATGTTAACACCCAAGTGCTTGTGTGCTGATACTGAGACCAGCGGGATCCCTTTCATGTTGTAGATGGCATTTAGAACGTGTTTTATATGCGAAATGTGTAAGGCAAAGCATCTGACGGTGTTGAATTCCAGTTGCAAATTCGTTTCCCAGTGACAAAGAGATGAAATGTCTCGTTGCAGTTTGTTACAATCATCAATGGTGACGATTTCCCTGTATAAAACACAATCGTCTGCAAATAATCGCAACTGAGACGATATATTAATGTGGATATCATTTATGAAGATAAGGAATAACAGTGGACCTAACACAGTTCCTTGTAGCACACCGGATCTAACGACCGTTTCTTCCGATTTAATTGCATCTAATACGACTCTTTGAGTGCGCTTTGTTATGAGGCAGGTCAACCATTCAAGGATTGGACCTTGAATTCCCTAATTCTTCATTTTGAGGAGCAGCCGTTTGTGTGGGACTTTATCAAAGGCTTTGCAAAAATCTGTCATTATTAGAACCGACTTGTTTCTTCTTATCCAGGGTTTTGGAGAGATCTTCGATAAGCAGGAGTAGTTGTGTTTCGTAGCTTCTTCTTTTCCTGAAGCCGTGCTGTGCGTCAGATAATATATTATTGTCGTCCAGGTGGGTCATTAAGTGACGGTAGATGACATGTTCAAGGATTTTGCTTGGGATAGATGTCAGAGAGACAGTTCGGCAATTGCTGGGATTCGACCGGTCACCCTATTTGAAGATTGGAGTAATGTTAGCTGAGCGCTAGTCATGAGGCAGGTAGCAAGTGGTGATCGCAGCTTGGAATATTCTGCACAGAGCTGGTGAAATACTGACCGCACATTGTTTAATTACGCGGGCTTGGATCCCATCGGGCCCTGGAGCTTTATGGGTGTCAAGGTTTAGCAATAAACGCCTTATTCCTTCCGGGTTGACAATCAGGGAGAATGGTCGGCGTGTTTGTGTTTCCCAAATCTGGCATACCATCGGTGTTTTCCTCTGTGAAAACCGAGTGGAATTGTTGGTTAAAGACATTGGCCTTTTCTCTCGGTGTAAAAACAGTTTCTCCTGTCTTGGAGGTTAAGGAGGAGATACCAAAGGAGATGAGATTCAAGGCTTTGACATAGTTCCAAGGGTGCGGCGAAATTTTCTAAACTGCCCCCATTCTTCCTCGCTGATGATCGTTTAGCTTTCCGATAGAGCCTTTGCTTCTTTCTAAGTGCATGCCTTGTGGTTGTGCCAATCCATGGTCGCGAGTTTTTATTCGTAGCGAGTTTAGATGGAATATTTTTCTCCATGGAGTTGGCCAGCGCCGTTTGAAAGGTCCCCACATGGCTTCAACATCCTCAGGCGACATGTCATTCTGCGACTCGCCTACAGCCAGTAGATTGTCAAGATCACCAAATCTTTCGAGTTTGTCTCAAAATTCGCTTTTTCCACACAAACACTCGGCGACAAGAGGTTGACTTAGCTCTTTGCAGCTTAGCAAGGCATTCAATTTTCACGTAATCATGATCGCTTAATCCCGGTTTGACATTAACGTGTTGGACCAGAGATTCGTCATTGGTAAAGAAAAGATCTAATATGTT
Source organism: Bergia sp. 'catenularis' (assembly GCA_025434825.1). Classification (NCBI taxonomy): domain Eukaryota; kingdom Metazoa; phylum Cnidaria; class Anthozoa; order Zoantharia; family Parazoanthidae; genus Bergia; species Bergia sp. 'catenularis'. Next base: position 14,165 of record JANRMR010000017.1, on the reverse strand, counting down.
CTTCCCTCGCGTCGGCTCTGTTACTAATTGCTGCAGGTTGTGGTCTAATGCTATATCAACAATTGCTTTACTTGGGGAAGGGTAGTTCCCAGATGGTATAAAACGGTTTAACTCCCATTGGATGTCCGGGAGATCGAAATCTCCAAGTAATCACACATTGTTTGCACGGGGATTTTTTCTAGAGACGTTCTAAGAGCTTCTACATAAAGCTTGTCTGTTGATTGTGGTCTGTAGAATGCACCAACAAGGACTGGGCTAGAGTCATTCACAGATAACTCTATCCAGAGCAGTTCGCTGGTGTCTGATAGGTCATGTCTCTTTGACGCAACAAACTCATTTTTGATGGCAATAAATATTCCCCCGTGTGGGTTAGATGTCCTGTCTTTCCTAAAAACTTGGTAATCGGGTGGAAAATATTCCCCATTATTGTGTGCAGGGGTAAGCCAAGATTTGGTGTCGACAACAATATCCGCGTTTTCTTCTCCCAACATAACTAAGAATCTGTCCTTTTTAGCTGCTAGGCTCTGTAAGTTTATATTTATAATTTTTATATATCACTCGGGGTTATGTTAAACAGGATATCAAATCGGTTGCTGAAATCAATATCCGATAGGAAAAAGGACGATGTAAAGCTTGACAAACCACAGTTAAAGGAAATCCATACATAGGAAGGATGATTTTCAAGAGCCTTGAAAACAGTGTCGTTGATACCAAGACAGCGAAACACTCTTCACATTCGATTGCTCGTTTGTTGCTTCTCACAGTTTTACTGCAAACTCCACACGGATGTTTTGCTGGGCTAGGTTTCATGGTTGAGCAGTCATTTGCAATTATGATTACCAATACAATATGCAGAGTTTAAGTACAGGTCTCCAGGTGGATTGATGAATAGGTCGGATTGACAAAAGCAAATTTATCCAGTTTGGGCGGCTGGTTTCGTAGGAAACAGATTTGAAATAAAAGCTTTACTTCATGTTCTTATGCCCTGCTTTTTGTACTAGTTGGCCAAAGGCAGAATGGGCCACGGATATTAACAGCAAGCACTTCACTGTCAGTCCAATTGGTGCCATTTCGCTTGGAGAAAAGAGAAAAGAAGCTTTCGCCTAAAAGTGGCAAAGCATATTACAACACTGAACATAAAATTGTTGTCGATTACAATGATGAGTGTGAATTCTTGGTCTTTTGCCCTGGCCCAATAAAGGTAACAGTAAGAAGTAACCGACTTTAAGCCTACCTTACTTCTGAGTTCCATGCCTAAACGAGGATGAGTGGCAAACACGTTTAGAACATGGAGGCCATAAGATGTAAAGTAGCTTACATCCCAGGACAGTATTTCGAGGTAATCCGATTAAAAGCACAGGCCATTTCAAGAGTACATTAACATGCAAAATACAACGAACGACGAAGGTGAACGAATATTGAGAAGAGTAGAATGGCCAACAAATGATTTTTCCGAAGAGTAGCAGTAACACGAAGAAAACAGCAAAAAGGAACTTCTTGTTTCAGCAATTTAGTAGGTGTTAAAAACAAACAAGTCAAAGACAAGGAATAAAAACAATACTAATAATAAGGAAAACAACAACAATAACAACAAACACACAAACAAAAAAGGAACAAGCATTTTCCAATCACGATATAGTTCGCTGAAGAAGTAAATCGCTTCCAAACAAGAAAATAACGTTTCACTATTTGGAACGGCATTTGTTCATAATTTCAGCTCGTCAAAAGATAAGAAGGGTGTCCTTACGAATACAAAAAAGTTGCGCAGAACTCTGAAACTACCAACTTTAATAATTTGCACAATATTCTTAGTGGGTAATTCAGATGTAATTTATTTTGCAACAATAATAAGTTTTAACTTAATTAGATTTGGAGACTAAAAAATAGCTGCCAAACTTTTGAAAAAACTGTGCAACGATTAACATCTTATAGTTTTTTTTAAAAAAAGAGTCTATTTTCCTTTGGGGCCAGAGGAGGAAAACTTTTACATGCCATGTACTCCTCATATTCGCATATCAATCCGAGTAATTTGCCGACTTGCATGAAAACTGCCATCAGAAAGAAATGCCATGGAGGAAAAGGAATTTCATTATATGTGAACACAAAAACGCAACTTCTGTGTGTATTGAGAACATGATGGATCTTAAATGGAGAAAGCAGCTGAAAACACCAGCAGATTGTAAGATCTCAGCCATGCTAGCCCAAAGTTCTCAGAATCAATTGATGGTCTGGCTGTTGTGTGATCTTCTTTGACATCAAAACTGAAAAGTAAAACTAACCAATTGCTCCCAGCCTCTCAACTGTTTCGGGTTATCAAAAGTACAGAAGTTTAATTTTCATATATGAACGTACAATCCTTCAACTGCCCGACAAAATGGCATATATATACAGGTGCTCCCCACGGGACGTTTCAGCAACCCACAGCTCATGAGGTCGAACCGAAAGCAAATAAAGATGCCTTCGGCAGCTGCTATACGCTCCATTCTTGACTACGGAGCACTGACAGCAGCCAGTTGAAATAAGCTGTGTGAAGTAGACAGGCCACAGCACCGGGATTACCCTACTCTTTTCGAGAAGTGTGTGGGTTCTTTTAAGGTGGTTCCCTAGGGTTTTTACAAAGATTACAATTTTGATAAGTAGTGTTGGTGTGTTGCTAGATTTTTTTCTTTAGCCCATTATGCCCAGATAATCATGCATTTGTGAACTTAACACATTACTAGCTTTTCCTCATTGTCAAACCCTTGGCCCGACCCATTGCTATGGCAACAAACCTTTTTCAAAATGCGACCAAAAAGGGCAAAACTGAGCCATTTTGCTCCATTTCTCAAGTTTTCTTCGGAGAAATTTCTTTAAACTTGGTAAACGAACGTAAAATGTTACAAAAAACATTTAAAAAAGAAAAAAGCATAGGGACGTTCGGACTGGGAAAAAGATATTTTAAATTCTCATTTTTTATGAAATAAAAAAAATTGTTCAATAATATTTTTTGAGAAACAATTATGTTGAAGATGAATTCTGTACCTTTGTATTTACAAAGTTTAAAGAAATTTCACCACAGAAATATTGAGAAACTGTGGAATTTCTATTTTTACTCACACGCGTTGTGACATAACAAAAATTTGAACACGAGGTATTATTTGATTCAAGTACTAGTACTGTTGCATGCCGTACACTCAGGAATTTTGAAGCTTGTACCATTCTCGTACTCAGGTCTCACGCGATTTAAAAAGTTTAGGGAGCCACCTTAAGTCCCCCGATAGAACATTGAGAGACTAGACCAATGGCTTAATGTCCCTGTCCACGGATGGTGTGGCAAAAGAAGGTCGCCCAAAGTTCAACCCTCAATCAGGCCAGGGATTGAACCTGGGACCTCCTGGTTGGCAGTCAGATCTCACTTACTGCGCTAAACTCGCACAATTACGTTAGATAACAAAGTAATAGTGACAGTAAATAATTCAAGCACTATTCTTCCATCACAAACTTGTATGCATGGCTCACTGGAACTGATTAAAGACATGATTGATGGCCCAAAGGATAAATTATTAATTAACACAACATAACTCGAAAATGAATTGATACTTAACAATTACAAATGACATATACCGTAGATTATCTAATAAACGCCACATACATGCATCTAATAAATGCCCCCCTGAGGTTAGACGCCTCCTCCAATAAACGCCGTCTCGAATAGACACCCCATGAAAATTACCCCAAAATACAAGAAAATAGCGTGATAGAGCAAAATCAGCAAACTTATCTTAATTAGTTACATGTACAAGGGTTTGCATATTGCATCTTTGATATTGAGATAATGAAAATAAAGGTATATATGAGGTATAACGAGAATAAATGCCTCTCTCTAATAAACACCTTTTATCTATTAAACGCCCCCCTATCCCCCCCCCAAATTTAATAGACACTCTGGGTATTTATTAGATCATTTACATGTACGGTAACGGGGTTTCTTTGAGTAAGAGGTAAGGACAAAACTAGTTTGCACATTTGATTACATTTAGCATGGAAATTGTGCATTATAAGAAATATTATAAAAGCAGACTGTAAAATTGCCCCTTTAATACGTACATGTCAAAATTAGTGCTACTGAAGTCCCATCAGATTTCTCTGCTGATTTAGTATTAAAGAAATATTTTCTACAACAGTTCACCTGCAGAAATTTGTTTTTATACACAATAAAAACATGCCTTCTTTAATTTCATTTCTCAATTATTTTTCGACCAAAACTTGCGGAATACATGCAAAACAAAAGCAATCTTAATTGACAAATCTTTAATGATGAGATGCGTCAGATTTCTTTGCTGACTGTGCTGAAAGATTCTTATATACAACAGACCTAAAAACAAGTTTTTGTGGCACCAAAAAACATGCTTTCCTTAGTTACAGTAGTTTTTCTATTACTGATTTGAAATGTCAAATAAAATTGCCTCATATTTCTTTGCTAAGTCAGATTTACAGAACAGCTTTTAATTAACACAGCTCCAAATATTTTGTATCTTTGAGCAAAATAAAACATGTTTTCTTTAATTAAAACTGGTTTACATGTAATATCAAATCGAAAAAGCTTTCACATAAAAACAGTGGCTAAATGGATTTTTAGTTTTACTTGGTAAATAATCTTTCTTTAACTCCCAACATGTACTGGGCCACCTATATTTATTTGAGAATATTACAAATTATTTTCATCCCTACAATAAAGAATCACAGATGCATTCAATTGCATTTTTTACAGGTGTTCTCACTAAAGGGTAGTCATGGCCCTCCCCTGACAACACCATGAGTACATTTCCCAATACAATAACTGTTGATGTTTTGGTTACATGGTGTGACTGTCCTATTCTTGGTTTGCATGTGACGTCGTAACCGCCATGTTGGTGTACAACAACAGTATAATTGTAATTACTTTCTTTTGTTCTGTACACCAACATGGCTGCCATGCTCTTTGTCATTCCAGTCTCTGGGGATTGAGTGCAAACCAAGGATCTGAAACACATTAAGTTGCTAATCATATACATGAATAAAATACTTGCCTCTGATTGGCTATGATCAGACAGTGCAATTACTTTGTAATTCTGTTAAAAAATGCATAATTCTGTGCAATTAAAACTACAAAAAAATACACTCTGATTGGTCCAGAAACAGTGCTATTCAAAATAAACCAATCACGCACGACAAGAAAGTAATGTGATCTGATAGACCGATGTGCTACTCATGGCGATTGTCCTGAATTCATTTCTTGCTTGGCACACCAATTGTTTTTTCCTCGCTACAAAAATGTTTCCCAAATGGGGATACACGTCCTTCCTGATTTTTTTCACCTTTATTATTTACTTCTTTGATGTTTAAAAACTTAAAAGATGAAAGAAGTTTTTAGATATTTTGGACCAGAAACTAATGTTTTGCACGCAACTAAAACAAACTTGGTCATCCCAACTTCGATTCCAGCCTGGCCCACTTGATTATTTCTTTCCTTGCTAAAACAAATCTTTCCAAAAACCAGGGACAAATGCATTTCTTAATTTTTTTCACCCTTCATTGTTTACTTCTTTGGTGCTGTACTAAAAGGCATTAAAATGAAAGAAATTTTTGACATTATGCAACTGGCTCGCCGTGGCCACAAAGCCCACAGTTGTGAAGCTGCTAACTGTAAGTTTACCATTTTTTCATGTATATTTGATTAACAAGTAATCATACGATTACCTACACAGATCAGAAGATATTTGAAAACAAAATTGGAAACAAAAAAATTATACCAGTAGTTCAGCACTACACTATTTAAATGCACACTTACTACTGGAAAGAAAAACAATAATTTATTATTCTTCAAAAATGTTCTAAGGTGGCACCTAAAATGTCACAACATATTGCACAACATATTGGTGTTACAACAACATTTCATATTTATCAATTCCCTTTAACTCTTTCTCTGCCAATGTCGACTGGAGTCGACATTTCGAGCTGCAAACAAGTCCAGGCTTGTGATGTCATTGGTTTTGACATCACAAAAGCTTTGGTGACAGCAACTTGTGTGTCATGCACTGGCATTCACAACCATACCAGGATAAGCTTGATAACGCTCGATTTCTACCAACTAGGTTGAGAAAAACCTTGAAAATTGGGTTGAAAAATTAAGGGAAAATTTATCTGACACCACAACTTTTCCACAGAACTCAATTGCTAGCTCCATAAAATAGCTTTCTCACAACCATTTACATCATATAAAACCTTAGACAGGAGCAAAGCACATTAGACAAAAAAATGAGGGGAATAATGAGGAGAGCGGGATGGCCGCCCATCGAAATGCATAAAGACGAGTGAAATTTTCCGAAAAATCTCCAGTTTTTGGCTTCTGTGCATGCTCGGAAATTCTATGATTTTGCTGCTCTAGTGACTTCATTTGGTAGAAAGCTTGGACATCTCCACAAAAATGCTGGTTGGACTGAGTCATTTTGAAATAGGTTTGCCTGAGCACCAAAATGCTAATTTGACCATGAAAAATGGCGCTTTTCAGAAAAAACGTGGCGGTGAAAGGGTTCTCTCCTCACAAGTTTTGTTCCCACTGCAACTTGACTGGAGCTCAAATTAACCCTATTTTAGCATTCAAATATTTAGGATTTTACAAAAAAAACTACTTACTAGGTAACCTCATTTTTTTCTTGTGTCAAAAGCATAAAAGCATGAAAAGGAAAAATTTTAAGAAATTTGGAAAAAATTATTCCAATACATTTTGGTGTTATATTAAAATTTCATAAATATATGGTGATACCAAAACCTCCTACTTGTATAAATTTCTACAAACGTTCTTGTTGTGAAAGCAATTTAAACACTATTTATTTAATTTTTGGTTGCTAAAACAGACTGTTGGGTATCAATGTATGAAAACAATACAGTCTGAGAACAATGGTTGAGAAATAACTGAGATGTTGTAAGACCAGCTTAGCCTTCAAAAGATGACAGCATGCAATCCATATAGCATGATTTGTGAGAAAGGCTTTCATAAAGTTCTGTGGCAAAAAAGGAAAACCTAGGATTTATTTAAATGAGATGTACACATTTAAATTTTAAAAAATTGCAGGCACTGAAACATGTATGTTTGTCACACTTAAACCACGTAGGACTTATTAAATTATGTTTGCAATTTTTTGGACAATTCACAAAAAAAGTTCCTGCAAAAAACCCCAAAGATTTTCCCAAAAAATAACTCCAAAAAAACAAAACCCAAATTTTCTACTTTTAATGCTGAACCAATTAATATATAGCCTCTCAAAAGACTTTTAGTTACTTACTAAGACAAGTGGCAACCCTAATTGTCTTTGCTCAGAGCAAAACTCAATGGTTTTACACACATGGAGTAAGATAATTAGCATTTCATCCCTATGAAAAATAGGCAAATCTATAAAGTTTGGCAATTTTCTCGTATTTCCTGTGACAATTTTCCATCAAATTGCAAAAAAAAATTCCTGTCAGAAAATTTAGTTTATCCCAAATTGCAAAAACATTGTTCCTGCAAGATACAAAAATTTGTCCATTTACCGCAAAAAAAATACTCCTGCAAAATTTTCGTCCTTTAACAGTATGTTTTTATTTTCACTAATTTGGCATAATTAAAATTTTATTCAAGACATTTTTAAAATAGTTAAAATGCATAAATCAGAAAAATGTAAGTACAAGACTGGGAGTTAAACTCATGCACAGCAAGGTTCCCATAAAAATAAAAAATTGAAATTTTAGGGAAGAAATTATGCTTAAACCTCCCTACAAAAATTAAAAAAAAAAAGATGTTGAAATATAAAATATTTTCTCAAGGCAAGTTTGTATATCACAAAAGTTTTGTCTCATTGGAAAAGCACACATACAATCTATATTAACAAGTGTAGAAAACCAATACAGCAGAAAGACCAAACTGAAGATCTACAGAACCAATGTGCTATCTGTATGGAGCAGAGTGCTGGAAAATCAACAAGAAAGATGGAAAAAAGATCACTACATTTCACAACAGATGTGAAGGATAAAGATTAGATATTTTGGCCAAGAACCACTATCAAATGCAGATCTCCACAGGGTAACTGATTACGAAATGCCAGCAGCTATGTACTATATTAAAGTGGAATGGACAAATCTTGAAAAAAGAGAGCACCATGCAATGACACTTGAATATAGTGCTATTATAACATGGACACCGCCAGGAAGAAGACAGTGGGGAAAACCAACAGATACATGGTGGAGGATGGAAGAGTTGGGGAGAAACTTCACAGGCTGCAAAGAACAGAACTGAGAAGAGAACCTTTGCGACAGCCCTATCGGGGGCGTAGCTGGCCATTTTTGATTTGTAAGCCCAATCCAAATTAAATTTTGCAAGAGAGGGGAGTTGGGGGGATCAAGAATATGCTTATGAATAATATAGGAATCTCTGTCATTCTTTATTGCAACTTATACAAATCATGAGAAAACTAAATGTATGGGAAAAAATATTTGGATAATAAATATTTTAAAAAAAGTTTGTAAGTCCAGGCTATACTGCTTAAAGTCAGCTACATGCCTGCCTATGCAACATGTTACGCTGAAGGAAAAGGGATATTTGGTTTGGAACATCCTGACTCTATTTAGCATTTCAAAGCAGTTTAAAAGAGTCAAAGTATTGCCATTTGATAACAAGTCCATACAACAATCTATTTATGAATTATCATGGCAACAATCAACTGATTGTGTGCATGAGTAGTGCAGTCGGTAAGATCTCTGACTGCCAACCAGAAGGTCCCTGGTTCGATCCCTGGCCTTGTTGAGGGTTGAACTTTGTGTGATCTTCTTTCACCACTTAAGTCATTGGTCTAGTCTCCTGAAATGCCATCTCAAGGGACTTAAAAGAACCCACACACATCTCCAAAAGAGTAGGGTAATTCTGGTGTTGTGGTGAGGGCAACATAGAAATTATTACATGTAAAATGTGTTACTCTCAATAAATATTAAAAGCATTTATTTTATTTATTTTGTAATTATTAGTGTCTTTTATCCCAAATTCAAATCCTGACCATACTAGATGTTTGACTTTTGAAAACTTAGCTATTAAACCTTTCTGGACAATATTTAATATTAGAAAGAGATTTAAACACTTTTGTGTTACTGACGTAAAATTATGAAACACTAAAATCTAATTATAAAAATTTGAGCACGTACCTTTCTCAAAAATATTAAAATTTCAAAGCACTTACTTAAAAGTCTAATTTTCATAATTTTTCTTTATGAAAATTTTCAGCTATAGTAAGTGTCAAACAATGTGTCTTAATCAACTGGCTCTGTTCTGTAACAAGTTTATGGTAACCCATTGGTACATTGTAAAACAGAATATTGCAATTAAGCTATCAAATATTTGTATTTGAGGTTCGAGAATCTGAAACAATTTCTAGATCCACAGTCAGTACAACCTTGTTAGCATTTGCAATTGACAAATTACCACACTACCATAAATGCAATTTCTTAGCCCTACTACCCTGTAAGTCTGGGAAAAATGTCAACACGATAAAATTGGAGTTGAAGGTGGTTATTAAAAATTGTGTTTTCTTGCCATCAGTTTGAGTGAAGATTACCAGAATTGTTTAATAAATTATTGTTTTCACCTTCTGCTGACATTTCATTTGTCAATCAAACCAGTACAGACCTAGCAAAAGTTTTTTTCTAAAGACAAGTTCCTCTCATTAATCAAAAGGTTAATAACAAAGTGGAAGTTACAGTAGCCCTAAAGCCTGTCCAAGAACTGATTGTTAAAAACTCTCAAGGGAAAAATGAGAACAAAAGTGTGAAACATACACCTTCAACAGCAAGTGGATGTATTACTGTGTGCTCTAAAGTATTAGCAATCATTGGGTTAGTGTCAGTGTATTCTACAACCACTGAGAAACTAGTTTTGAAAAAAACTGTTTTTCTATGTGGGCAGTCTGCTCTGACGAAGGGCTAACGCTCAAAACGTCAGCTTTCAACCTATCCCAAAGGCGAAAAGCATACCATATCAACTTTTGTTGATCAACGAAACATTTATTCTACAACCAGTTCACCTCAATGACCACTGGTTGTTGCATATGGGCCTACCTCCATTATCACAATGTGCATGCCCCAATCATTCCAAAATATCACCCATAGTACTAAGTAAGTTTTGCTGGAAATGTTCCTCAAACTTAACAAAGCAAATAGATTCATGGACCCCTCTAAAACATGGCCCATTTGGCCTTGGAAACTAGTCTTAAAGTTAAAATCAGCTGACCCCAAAAATATGACAAACCAGGGTTTAATACAAGTCACCACTTTGCTCTGATACGACCTTGTCTCATCTCATTCTTTCATATTCTGGATTATGCCTCAAGTTGGTTGATAATATGATTTTGACATACACTGGTAGATGATTTCATTTCTTTTTGCTTCTGTTCAAAAACAATCGAATTAATTATGCTTTAACTAAAGTAATTGACGGTGCATTGTTTCTTATTAAAAATTCTTAACATGGGAGGTCAAGGCCAAGTCACATCTTACTCTTAGATCCCTGCTGTGCCAGCAAGGAAATATATATTAGCATATTATGCTACTGGTGTACTCAGATCTTAAATAAAATTATACTTTATTAAATAAACAGTACATGTACTGAACTGACAATCTTGCTAACTTGAGCCTGGGAAAATTTTTAAAAAGTTTTCGAGGAGCACTCAAATATTTTAATGAAATATGTTAATTTTCCCTGTTGTTTTTAAGGCCACATATAGTTATAGCATATATATCGATCAGTTTTATTACGTAAAATATAAAAATCAACTATCTCTCTACTGGAAACATCCTAAAGGAAAACCTGTAAAAATATAAAGGGAGTTATCATATTTTTACTATGCTTTTGGCTATTTGAGAAAGGAGGAGAACCTTTTGTATGGTAATTGTTCTTCCATTGCTCAGACGTAAACAAACTTTGTCAAGATTGGTGAAGCATGAAGAAAGTTATGTCAGCCGATAAACAAGTTTTCTTTCCTAGAGCTTCAAATGGAAAGCAAAGCCCTGAAGTTCCTAGCGGTGCAAATCCGAAACATTTTTACTTCGTGCTGAATCTAAAATGAGATCCCTAAATACAGTTTGAGTTCTTTTGTGTACACAATTATAATGGCGGCAAAAAGATCGGCGTAACTTTTATAAACGAACATTCCAAAGGCAAAGTAAACGAAATGCTCTATCAAAATCATAGCTTTGTCTTTGAAAAACGTTGAGCTATCTTTTAAGTACAAATAATTCAAACGAATTAGCCCAAGTGAAAACACTCAGGGTATTTGAATCTCACCAAATATCCACGGGATGGCCTTGATATGAATTTTGTATGACCACTCAACCACAAAATTACTGCCTTGTTGTGTTCTGTGCGTGCAAACGTCTTACAAGCTCTTACGAAAAAGTATATTCGTCTCAGAGTCGTGAATCAAATACCCTTCTTCGAAGACAATAACAACAACTGACCGAACGCCTACTGATCGCATCAGTTTCAAGGCTAAGGCGAAAGCCAAAAATTCACGCCCCTTCGCCCTGTCAGCGAAAAATATGCTTACACTGCAAACCAACATGCAACAGTTTGAAACACGCTGCAGGGATCACCTGGAATATGCACGCAATCAGAATCTGATGAAAACTGAGAGAACAAGCTGACAGAAAAAATTAGCTGCAGATTAAAAGGAAAACCCCTTTGGAAACGTGACGTATGGCAACTTCCTTTTTATAGTACAAACTGCCCACTGGACCGGATGACCAATATACAAGTCTGGGCTTGCAGAATCCAGGATTCAGGAAATAAATTATTATTATACACTGAACAGTACAACAGTGTGCTAATTTCAAATTTCAAAACATCTAACAAGTACATTTGAAGTTATTTCACCACAAAATACAAACAAGAACATTTTAATTTACCTGAATATACTTTAATGCACTCCTCAAAATGTTAAGATTCGAGGTTTTTTTGTCTTCTAGGTTCGGGACCTCACTTTTCAAGATGTCAAAACACTCCTTCAAGTGTGCTCGTCTGGAACAGCAGAGAGAGCAATTTCACTTCAACAGAAATTTTAGCGTCATCACTGACAACTCACAGGTCATGTAATTTTACCATTGCAGATATATTTAAAGCAAAACTTTCTTAAATATGTTGCACATCTTTTGTAAATTCAAGTCGAAACAGATTAAACGGGGAACAGACAAATATTTGCCCACCAAGACTTCACCAGCTTGCATCTCTGAACAAAGATTGATCAAAACTCTATTATCGATTCGTCTCACATCTCCAATACAAACTGCTCACCCCGACATATAAACGACTACTGAAATAACATAGGTAATCAAACCTGTTTTTCTCCAGTTTATTGTGAGTTTCTCGAGTGCCAGCCCTGTGAGAAAAAAAAATGTTGAAGCAGTTGCGATCTGTACTGAAATTTCAAAACAAACATGGAGAAAGACCATGAACTGACCCGCCAGGCCTTCTTCGTTTTTCTCCCTCGGAGGATTCCGAAATTGTTCGGTTCCTCTTCGTGTGGCCATTTGAGATACTTGGTACTAAGGAGAAATAAGCGATCGCATTTCATCAGAATTTTCGGTCAGTAAAATAACTGCCATCAGCGGATGAGCACGGCGATCGATCGGCTTGCTAGCTGAAATGCACATGGCCACTAAAATCTTACCACGTGCACTGGTGGAAAACACTTTCGATGTCGCTTTCGTGGACGATTCCAAATATTTTGCAGCCTCTACAAGTGTGTCCAAACTCATAGCGATAGCGAAGAGCCTTGGGTTCTATATCTTTGGACGTCTTGAAAAGTCGGTTGTTAAATAAAATCCGCCTGCTTCGCTACGCCTTCTCCATCATTTTTTCTTGCCAAACAACAACACTCGCCTGAACAAAGTAAATCTCAACGTGCTGGAACGTAGGTCTGTTGTTCAGTGATTGACAATATAATCTTCTTCAGCCAATCAGAAACAGTTTTTTCTGGTTTATTACCGCCCATTATCCACACACGTGCAAATCGCCTTGCCATGTGGTAAAGCCTCGATCTCAAAATTTGTAAACAAACAAGATGGAAAAGTATGCCAATCGCGCAAGGGAAAGCAAATGAACTTTAATGTCGACTGTGATCTCTCTCATGACTCACAAGCTTTATCACGTGCTCAATTAGTTACAAACGGAAATTACAGTGTGAGGTCAAATATAACTAGAGTGCAGTACTGACTTCCTGTTGTTTGCAAAAAGAGCATTCAGAAAATATCTAAAGTTTTTTGGAAACGGAAAAACTGAGACCAACTATGATTATGCCAGTTCTTTTTTTTAAAAAAGAAAACACATAACATTAATTGGCCGTGTCTGTATTTAAATAAACTATGTCTACATTTAATGTAAAAATACTAAATAGATCCTTGAAAGAAGCTTTTTGTCAGTTTTCTTTTTTTCCGCTCTTTGTTTTGGATTATAAAAACGCCTTTAAATTAAAAAAAGATAGCTTGATTTTTTAAGTGACCCTACCTGGAATGCTGATTTGCAATTGGCTTTTGACTTTCGCATCAGTCCCGACAGGTGTCTGCGGGCGCCATGAGGCGCGGGTCTGAAGCGAAGAAGTTTTCACCGCTACTAAGCAGTTTGCAAAACTTACAGTCTTGCACAACAGCAGAATTTGATTCTACGCAAAATGTAATAACTTTTTAAAATTGTAATTGTATATAATGTTTGGGTTGTTTAACAATAACATTTCTGAAGGACGTTGTCAGACCTTCCTGTATTAAAGTCATGAATCTTCCTTATTGAACTGTGTCAGCTGTTCATCGTTTTCCGTTAAGCATGCCATTATCGGCTTTTTTGTTTTTAAAAAAGCCTTTGTAATAATGCATTCTTCTCATTATTATTTTTGCCCAAACAAAAAAATTAATTATGTTTAACGTCCTTGCGTGCTTCCTTTTTGGAGGCCGTCTCTTTTATTTTATGAATTTCCAGGTGTATGTTAAAAAGCAGCAAATAAAGTAAATTTTAAAACTTAAGCCCCATTTACACTATACACTCGATTTTTGGTACGGCACGGATAAAAATGGCACCCGTGCCAATTTTACCCGTGCATTTAGGTAGTCCGAGCACGGATAAAAACGGTACGGGT
>JANRMR010000016.1:25350-39073 GCA_025434825.1 Bergia sp. 'catenularis' | reverse complement strand
ATGTGTGGAGTTCCACAGGGCTTAGTCCTTGGCCCTCTTCTCTTTTTTATTTATGTAAATGATCTCTGCAATGTCTCAAGTGCTTTAGATTTATTACTATTTGCTGATGATACAAATACATTTTTTCTCGTAGCAATCCAGAAGTATTATCTCCCATTGTAAATAATGTATTAGAAAAATTGACATTCTGGTTCTGTGCTAACAAGTTATCTATAAATATAAAGAAATCTAACTTTATGATATTTCGACCAAGACAAAAAAAGGCAAACACTCGATCTTAAAGTTTCTCTGAGTAATCAAGACATTGCTCAGGTTAAAGAAACTATGTTTTTTTGGTGTTGTGCTTAATGAGCATTTGACTCGGATTCCACATATCAACAAGTTGCAAGAATCGTTCCAAAAGCAGTAGGAATTATGCACAAAGCAAGTTTTTGCCTCCCCCAGCAGTCTCTCAAGACGTTGTATTATTCATTGATATATCCTTATTTACACTACTGTATCAGTGTGTGGGGCTCAACATACCCATCAAATCTGGACCGTTTGATTGTTCTTCAAAAAAAGCTGTGCGCACTATATCGTAAAAAGAATATGATGCTCACACTGATCCATTGTTTAAGGCTTTAAAGATCCTCAGATTTAATTATATTTATCTATTTCAAATTGGTAAAATTACGTTCCAGTTTAAACTAATTGCGTTCCCTCAAGCTTTCAATAGAATATTTCTTCTAAATGCTCAAATTCATAGTTACTATACAAGAAGCTCCAAGCTTTTTACATTCCTAAATTTAGAACAAATATTAGACAATTTTATCTTAGTTACCAGGGACCTAAATGCTATAACTCATTACCAAATGATATACAATCCGCCAATACTATATCCTCAATCGCAAATAGACTCTATACTTTCCTTCTGGAAAGCTAGATGTTCTCCCTCTTTTTTCGGTTTCTCGTTTTTTTAAGTTGTGTGTGTGGCGTATGTGTATTGTTTTCTTTTCCTCTTGTATAAAGCTTATGATCAATATTTGTCTTTCACTTAAATTTTGTTGTTAAAACTACATTAGCCAGCTGTGACCTCTTCTTGTAATTACTATATTTCATTTATTAATTGAGGGGGACCATCTTGTATAAGCCTAGTGGTTTATTATGGTCCCTCTCGCCATTTCTTTATACTTTGTAAATATATTATGGCAAGGTCAAGTCATTTAAACACGATCAAGAAAGAAAACTACTAAACCGAACATTTTCACCTCTACTTTTCGGCTGAACTTTTAATGAAAAATCGTCAAGACCGATTCCAAAAAGTTGGCTTTTTAAAATTTTTGCCATATACAACTTACCAAGAGATGTTTGTGTTGGCGTAGTTGCTGATATTGTTGTCGGCTTCGGCGTTGTTAATGGCGGTATTAATGGCAATGTTGTTTGCAGTGGCGTTGGTTTTGGCTTTTTAACTGTTGTATCTGTGTAAAACAAAGAATCATCTAAGTGCATAGATGTGTGACTTCCTATTTATGCTTCTAATGCTTTTGTATTTGTTTAATTCAATATCAATCTTATATGTACAAATGGTAGTTGGTAAACAATTGAATGTAAAATACAGGGTGGTTTCCCTAGTAGCTGATAGTTTCGGCTGCAACCACCTTTACAACAAGAAATTGGAAAATTCGAAAACCCTTAGGATCGATTATTTAAACCAGGTCCAAATCTTAGCCTGTTTTCTAACCATTGTTTACAACATCTCTAAACAAAAAATTAACGTGGGTTAAGACTTAGACCTTGTTTAAATAATCGACCCTTAAAGTTCTGTTATACATGAAGTAAATTAAGCAATTACCAGCACAGACTCCTTTCTTGATGTCGAGCACCATATCTTGGAGCGCGTCGAATGTTTCAGCCTTGAACACAAAGACTGGATCTGATGCAATGGAGACCAGTTCATTTATATTTACACTGTTCCCGATACCCAAGGAGTAAACACGAACACCTGCCGACTTTAGTCCATTGGAGGCAACGTCCAGTTCTTCATAGGCTCCTCTATCTTTTGTCTGCATTCCGTCTGTTATAACAAATGCAACCTACAAGAACCAACAGTGTTTGAGAGAAAAGGTCAAGGGGAAAGATGAATTACACTGCAACAAAATACAGATCAACAAGGGTAATAAACAGGCCTACTTCTTATAATAACAATAAAAATAACTGTAACTATTGTTATTATTACTATAATAACAACAACTATTATTATTATTATTAATATTATAATAGCTGCAGTAGTAGTTACACACGAACAAAAATATACAAAGACCATCTAAGCCAGCTACTTGACATCTATTGTACTTTGTATAAAGTTTGAATGGAGCTCTAAATAAACCATTCTGCATATTATTTTTCGAAAAAATAGTTTACAACCGACCTTTTGAGCATTTCTTCGCATACCGCTTGCTTCGATAAAAACTTTTTTCTCCGCAAGCCTGAGTGCCTTGTCAATGAACGTCAGTCCTCTCAGATGAGGAAGGGTATCGATTTTGCTGGTCACGCTCTCAGCTGTAAGTCGTTGCCCTCGGGGATCGCTGAATGTATGCACCACCTTGGCATTGGTACTGTAGACTACGACTGCCACGTGGGTTCCCTCAGGACTGATGTTAAATTCCTTGATAACTAACTTCAAGAATTGTTTCATTCGACCAAAGTTTTGGGGGCTGATGCTACCAGACGAATCAACGATGAAAGCCAAGTCGAACACTTTTTTGCATTCACCAACTGCGTAAACATGATCATTAATTTATTTATAAGACTTTCACTAAGAACAAAAGCTACAGTTTTAAATAAGTGTATGAAATAACTTTACGAGAAACAAACAACATAATTTTGGTCCAAGTGAACAACGCCCTGATTTAACGAAAAATTTAAGTAAATGTTTATTAAATTTCAAATATTTCTAAATAGAAGTTGCATCTGATCTAATGTATAGTTTTACAATAAAGATCATAATCAAACAACAATGGAACTTAAAGCATTATTGTTAACATTTCTCACTGGGCACAATTTCAGAAGGCACACAATAATTAGGGCAGATAGATAAATATCCTGGTATAAAGTCATCAATTCACAAAAGTTTAGAAGGGCATTTTATTACCGCTAGACAACATCCACTTAATTTACTGAGTGAGCAATTTGTTCAAAACAAGTAAGATTATATGTAACTAAAAAGGAGCAAATAAATAGGTTGAAAAATTCAGCTTGGAGATTTTGGAAAAAACTAAATACGGAATATTATGCACAGACCATACGTGTGTATTAATATGTTCGTCGTTGTGGTGATTTAAGTGTATGATACAAGAAAGGAATTCTGATAACTTATCTTCCTGAGGAAAATCAATTCAAAAATTTAACAAACAGACCAAATTATGGAAACAAAAAAAGCTTCAATAGCTTTTGAACCAGGAACACATACGGAAACACGAAGGACACCAAGGAAAACCTACTAGCACGGTGCCACTAATTTCTCCTGTCCCCGTATATTTTCACAAACAAGCTTGATAAATTTTTACTTTTCATTAAAAAGTTTGATAAATAACTTGGTCTCTCTTTCCTCTGCTACCAAACAATTTATCAAGTATTTATTAGATTGATTATCAAAAGACTGGAGCTGTTGTCCTCATTGGCGTCCAAGTACATGAATGAAGTTGACCCTTGCATTTACGGAAACGAAATATAACGATAGTGAAAGGTTTCTTAACCCAAACCTGGCTAAGTGTTTTTTGACCTCATCTTGTAAGTTTTGGGAGGAGACAGATGGGTGGCCATCTAAGTCCCCACCTCTATGACATTCTTAATAACACATAAATAGTAAAAATGACGGCAGATTGATTAAAAAAAAGTATTTTTTGCTAATTATATTCCTAATTATGTCGTCGTATGAAGTCATGGAGTTGCCACCCCAAATTCTATGGCGGCATCTTACATTTTTCGCTGAAGTCAGAAAATTATCTTAGTTAATTAAAAATCACTTCAACAGAAGTGCTTCTGTCTTGCTATGAACAATAAATTCAGCATTTTCCTTATCAAAATAACTTTAACATATTCCTTGGTGAAGAAGTGGTTATTTGAATTTTAGTCTAACCCTGGATTAATGTTAACCACCTTTCGAATAACCGGGCCCAGATAAGAAACTGATCAACCTTTTCACGCTAAAGGCTTATTTTAATGTGTAGCAAGACAATGGAATTAATAGAACCAAATCAACCAGTTGGGTTGATATTCATAATTATATCTCACTCATTTCTTTAAAAGACCACTTATCTAGTGCTCCAGTTTTGCCAGTAGCCATGTCCATATAATCAATAAAGAACTTACTTTTCCTAGAAATGCGTTGTACTTTAGATGGAAGAGCAATAGCAGATGCCACTCGGAAGATTTCCTGTGACCTTTCCACAACTCGCGCCAGGGTACTGTTGCTTGGATCTGGTCCAATGGCCACTGGATATACTTGTGCACCCAGATTATGTAGGGGTCTAACAGCCTGGCTAAACGGTTTCGCTCCAGCTGCCTGATTGCCTCCAGTCATTAAAACAACGAGTTTCGGTCCATCCCGACCAGAGTTGGTAAAAATCTGAAGCGCGCGCTCCAACGCCTTATCTGCTCTCCTCGAAGTTCTTAGAAGCGGTGCTTTGTCAATATTTCCCTGTAGATCAGAATCAGTAAAAGAAGCGATTGTTTGGGGGACAGCGCCGTATATTACTGCACTGGCACGTGGACCGTTCGGTGAGATGTTAAACTGATGAGCCATGGACTTCACAAACTGTTTCTGTAGTTTGTAGTCTTGTACGCTGATCTGAGAAGCGTCCAACAGGAAAACGACGTCCGTACTGGCAGAAAGTGGGCTGGAAGGAACTGCATTACAGAAGCAAAATTTGATAGGTGACTTTGTATTTAACACTACTGTCATAGTAAAAACCACTAATGATGATAAAATATATTATAATTCTTTGTTAATGGGACAATGAAAACATATTATATGTATTAAAGCATATTTATATATTAAAATTCCATTTGTGCTACTTCTAAAAAAACAGACGTTAGCAATACGCTTTATACATGAAATATACTACAATTCGTTTGTCTGAACCCGAAAATAATGGCCTTGTGCGCTTGATTGCACACTAAACCTGACCGCTTGATTTTTAATGATCGTTTGTAACAATATATTTTACTTTTGTAGTTTCATTTCTTAACTTTTTTATTTTTGCAATTATCTTTTTGCTTTGAATTTCTTTATTCAATATTTCGCAATATTGTAAAGCACTTTGAACGGCTAGAGGAAAGCACTACATCTATAAATAAAGTTCATTAATACTATGATTATGATAATCTTTATCTTCAGATTATCATTATCACTGTCCCTATTCTTTTCTTATCCTTATCCTCATTTTTGTCATTATCATCATTATCATTATCATTTCATTGTCAATATTATTGTCGCTGTTACTGTCATTGTCATTGTCATTATCATCCGCCAGTTGATCTCACACAGTAAGACGTCGAAGAGGACGTAAGGAATACTTTGTTCGTTAAACTAACAGCATTAGCTCTCAGAACGATTTCCTTGGTTTTGGAGATCCATTGACTATTTTATTTCAGACAAAATATTAAGTCATAAGTTATGTTTAGCGGAGCAAAATTAAACATTTTTCGTGAAATTTTGTCGCACTTAATGAATGAAACATTCAATGATAAGCAGTGGCCAGTTTACAAAAGACGGCGGAAGATGAAAGTATGTAAAGGTATATGACTGAAACTTTCAATATATTTAAAAAGTATTACAATATTCTTTTCTGTCGCAGGAGTTAACAATCTGACCGTAAGTTCTACACGAACGCAACTCCGTCTGATTTGTCACAGTATATTCATGTTCACTGATCATTAAAATGATAAAAGTTTTTCTTACCAAATTGAGACCGTATCTTCTTTGAAATTGGTTGAGCTAGCAGAGGGAGGTAACCAGACCTCTCGACACTGAAAATATCTTGTTCCTGCAACACAAGCGGCGCCAGGTAGGGACGACCTGCTTGTCGTCCAATCGCTATAACGTAGGTTTGAACACCAAGAGCGCGAAGAGGTTTGATCGCAACATCAAGACGCTTAGAATCGCTAGCTCGAGCCTGTCTTCCTGCTGTGAGAAGAATCACAAGTTTAGGACCTCTGCGTCCAGAGTTGTTGACCAATTGTACAGCATGCTGAATTGCATTGTCTATTCTTCTTGGTTGACTAAGAAGGGTACCGCTGTCCACCTTTCCAAAAAAATCACTTTCTGCGAAGCTTGCAAGAGTGTCCGCGTCGCTTGCATACCGCACTGCACTCATTCGTGGACCACTTGGGGAAGCTTTGAAGTGATATGCCATCGATTTGACGAATTGCTTCTCTAGTTCAAAATCTTCCTGAGTAACTTCTTGAGAGGTGTCAAGTAGGAATATTACGTCTGTGTCACGCTTCAAGGGACTCGTTGGTGCTTCAACAAAGGAACAAAAATGTGTTGTTACTATCGCACAATACACGACATACGTTGTTAAAAATGACGCGGAAACAAATGCTTATTGCCATGAAACAATTGCTAACTCGTTTTCTAAAGAATACAAATAAAATCTGTACATGAAATTATTGGTTACACGTAATAAACAAACTTCGCCACCTGAATCTATTCAACTAGTCTGTTACGCATCTTGTTTCGTACTAAAATGGAAAAGAAAATCAAAAGTACTGTTTGAAAGACAAAAACCTATAAATTCTATTTTGCTTACTGACGTTTACAGCTTTGGTCAAACAAAAGTTATCTTTACGCTTCAATGTCTACAAATCCAACAAAGCACTGCAAATCAAAACTTACCAAGAGGAGTTGCAACTGTTGAAAAGAGAAAATAATATGTTAGTGTTTAGAGCGAATGTAAGATCTTCGTGATTACATTACCCTGAGTGGCAGCCACTTTACTTCGTTCTAACTAGATTAAATGTAAGCTCCCTATCAGTTATATTCAAACATTACCAAATAATTAATGTTACAACAAAGATTTCTCGTATTTTCTTGGTTTCCAAACCATATTTACCTATATATGGTATAGATTAGCACAAGTTATATTCAGAAACTAATTATTCAGTATAGATCGAAAAATACAAAAATAAATTTAAATATGCATGTTTAAAGTCTATTTGAAAACATGGATAAAGTCTATTTGAAAAGCCGTTACTTGTTGAAGTGAAATAAAGCGAACATAAGTAGCTAACAAACTACTTTTGGACAACAAATGCTTGAATATTTAAACTATTCACTTACCTTTACAGATTGATTTCTTTATTTCTTCCACATAATCTTTTAAAACGTTGAAACCATCAGCTTGGAAAACAAGCTGTGGCTGTGAAACTAGTTTCAAGAGTTCACGTTTGTGGATGAAATTACCAATACCCATGGCATATACTCGTACTCCAGCAGCTTTCAAGCCCTTTGAAGCTATATCGAGTTCTTCATATGGTTCCCCGTTCTTTGTCTGGCTTCCATACGCCAGTACCACTGCCACCTTCGCAAAAATACATAAACGTATAGTAAATAAAAGCTCACGTTCCCGACATAAATTGATGGTTGTTAATGCGGGTGTCTGACAAGTGTTTCGAAACTTTTTAAAAAAAGTTGTACTGTGTTGTTTATAAAACAGCGTTCGTTGAGGGAAAATGGCTTTTTCAAAGTCAGTTATGCTTTTAAAAAGCATCTTGAAATCTGAAAAACTTGTATTCTCATTAATTCTAAAAACTAACTAGCTTCATTTCGTAAGCACAAAAATTTGTTAGTTCGATATTCTTGTGATAACAAAATCTGAGTCATTACTCGGTCAAATTTGAGATTAACATTTCAACGTAATATTCAAATATTTACCCCAACAAAGGGAACGGAACCATCCAAAATTCGGAAATTGCTATATTTGTTTACTTTTCATAATAAAAATATCAATTTAAAACCAACGTGCACTTTCCTGATTACACAAAACTTTCATTCTTGCCCCTGAGCGGGCACTAAACAAACTGCTAAATGTTATTATTACAAGCTTAGAAAAGTGTGTCGAGTTTCGATACGTAGCACAAAACAAAACTAGACATCGCAAGACAACTGTTTCTTCTTGCTTAAATTTCTGTCTGTTTAAAAAAATAATCAAATTCAATACAAAGAAACCGTATCCTGAATCTAAAGACAAAACAGTTTTGTGCCGATTCATACGAACGCAACTCCTGCAACTCTAATTAGCACGGTGCATGAGACCACCTCTAACTTGCGCAATTCGTGTTCAGCTGTTCAAACAAGATGTTATGGCTTTCGAATGTGCTTTTTTTTATCTGCATAAGGTGTGTCTCGTATTCCAGGTGTTTGTGCGGCATCATATATATTTGTTGCCTGTATATTTTCTTTTGTGAAGCTGTTATACATACATAATTATGTTCTTTTGATACCGGCTTTCGCTGTCAACCAGTAAGAGAATTCCTCATGTAATTAAGACGCCATACCTTGACTGTGTCTTTTCTCATTCCGTTCCTTTCGACAAATATCTCTTTTTGTGCAAGTCTCAGCGCCTTGTCTATATGGAAGAAACCTGGAATCTGAGGCATGGAGCTTATTACGCTGGCAACTTCCTCAAACAAACGTTTTGGATTTTCGATGTCGTTGAACTTGAGATTTACTGTCGGCTTGGAGCTGTATGACACGATAGCAATTCTTGATGCGTTGGCACCAACTTCAAATTCGTTTGACAAAGATTTGATAAACTTTTTCATTTTCTCCCAGTCTTCTGTAGTCATTCTTGCGCTTGAATCAACAATAAACGCTAGGTCTAGCATGACCTTGCACTGTTTAACTGAAAAGTAGCAATTCGTATTGTTATTTACTGAAAGGTAACTCCCTGCTGCAGTCAACAGAAGTGACGTGAGAACCGTATTTAGCAGTTTTGGACAGTACTTCAAAACGTGCATGAGCATCTTACGGTTCTTCTCACTTTCGTTTATAATAATAAAAAAATAATGTCTTTATTGTTTTAGATAAAATACATATCTAAATTTCCAACTGAGGATCTACAACACTATATTAAATACTAAAAAATAAAACTAGAAAGCAAACAAGGCTAAAATGCACTATTTAAGCTGCAAGTTCATATTTAAAAGCTAGTCTGTTTTTAAAAACACTTTTATATCTTTTGGTATTGATAACATGTTTAGTGGTGCTTGCTCTTCCAAGATTGGAGTTTGTGGTCTTTAACCTAGGGAGCAGTTCGTATAGAGGGTGATCCAGATTATCTTTAATTTTATTAAAAAGCCCGGTGTCAATGTTTTGTAGGGCTGATAGGATCTCGATGGGTTTAAATGTATACTTTCGCTTATAACATCTCTTTACAAAATTCTGTACAGTTGTTATTTCTGGTCCAGAGGAACCATATATCGGAAGGCCATAGTATAATTTAGGCATTATAATAGAATTGAAAAAGTGATCAACTTCATCCTGGGTTGCACCTTCTTTTCTAAGACTTCTTATAACAAATAAACCCTTAATGATACTGCATAATAATTCCTTCACGTGCTTGTTATATATCTATTATCTGACTGTAAAGTTACCCGGAACAGTTTAATGTGATAAAATGAAAATAAGGAGTACTATTGAAAATGCCTTTTGAAAATGTCAGCAACAAATTAATTCTACATCTACAGAACAAGTATCCAAAATGTTTGGACAAATTAAACTCAAATATTGACTGTTTAACGTTTCACACATTTTTATATTAGCACGTACTTTTAAAATGAATTATATCACCAAAAACATTAATTAACAAAATGGTTACGTACTGTATTTAGCTATAGGTCTTGTCTGTGATGGTAGGTCATCGTATGTTGGTACTACAAGGATGTCATTTGGCCTCTCCACAGCAGGAGCTAACTCTCTTATTTCAGCTTCACCCCCAATAGCCACCACATATGTTTCAACACCAAGTCTGCGAAGGGCTTCGATATCATAATGGAGAGGCTTGGAGCCATAGGCTTGTCTGCCCGCTGTCAGTAATATTGCTATCTTCTTTCCATCACTTTTGGAATGTAAGTAGATCATTGCTGCATGTTTCAAGGCACGGTCCATTCTTCGAGGTGTCTTTAATAGTGTAGCGGTCTCAAGCCTCTTAACAAAATCCGGGTCTTTGAAACTCGCTATTGTATGAGCATGCTCAGCATAAATTACAAAGCTTCCTCTGGGACCAGCAACGGATGTGCTAAAATGAGTAGCAAGAGACCTAACAAAATCTTTTTCAAGATCGTACTCAGCAGCACTAACTCCTCGCGATGCGTCTATCAGGAAAACCACATCGTTCTGTTGTTCAAGTGGGCTAAATGGAGCTGTAAAGTAAAAATTAAAAGTTTGTTTTTAACTTTTTTCCCCACTGGTTGTACAACGTAACTTAAACAAGTTTAAACAGAACTATGGATAAGTCAATTTTGTATATGTTTTCGTGTGTTCCAAACTCACCTGAAATTATACTTGTAAGTTGTTTCTTAACAGCTAAACAAATGAGCCAAAAAGGACGATCACTACGTAATGGTTCAAAAATGAATCATATGAATATGATACGTAGACACAGGCACAGGTGCTGTGATATTAATACGGTTCATTATCAGTTGTATCTGTTTTAACTTTTAGAGTTTTAAACTTCTTAAAATAAAGAAACTAATACTTTATTTTATCAAAACTAACAGCAGAACAGAACTTCAAAACGAAAGAATTGCTTTGTATTACTCTGCGAAGTTTGAAACCCAATACCCAATTGCAACTTACATATTCTGTCACGGATGTGCCGTGCAATTGTAGAGGACTCTGATACGAGTTCTTTTGACATTTTCACCGCAAACACGTCATGCAGTCTGTCAACAGCGGGATAAAGCTCTCGAACATCTGCCTTAGCCCCGATCGCCACCATGTATGTCTGAGCTCCAACATCAGTGAGTGACCTCACGGCTGTTCCAAGAGGCCTAGCACCACGGGCACCCTCACCCGTTGTTAAAAGAATAACAACCTTCTTGCTATCTTCCCGAGTATTGAGGAACATTCGCGCAGCATGTTCTAACGCATTATCCATCCGTCTAGGTCTTCCGGGCAGAGTGGCATTATCCAATCTTTTGTTGAAATTTGGGTCGCCGAACTCTGCAACAGTACTGCCCCGGTAACCGTAAACTGCCGCACTCGCTCTTGGTCCATCAGGAGAAATGGCGAAGTGATTCCATAAGGACTTCACAAACGCCTTTTCACGCCGATAGTCCACCGAGCTGACTCCTCGTGATCCATCGATCAGGAAGACAACATTTGTGTCCGGATCTAACGGACTTGAAGGGACTATAGGGAAACATAAACGGTCAGCTTGAACGCGATCATTATTTATCTCGCACAAAAATAGTTATTTGACTCTTGTTTCCTTTGCAGCTACAAACTAATGTGCTAACTGGAGTCTGGGCGTGATTCTTTATAAATATTTGTTAATTCGTTTAATTCTCTAATTCATTTACGCCTAATTTCATTGGTTCATCACTTAGATCTAATGACTAGCAGTAGAATTTCTGTGGACGCATGAAAATAAACAATTCATAACATCAATTCATAACATGAATTGTTTACGTAATGAAACAATCTGTAAATTAGAACATAATATATCCGCTTAATATTGTTATATATACCTGCTCTTTCATGTATCTGCTTTGCAAGAGGCATGGCAAACGATGGTAAATTTCCATACGAATTCACTTCAAAGATGTTTTGTGGTATCTGAACAATACTCTTCAACTTTTCTTTCTCCTTGTCGGGTTGATGCCCGATTGTCACAAGGAAGTTTTGAGATCCAAGTTGGCGGAACTTTTTGGCGATATTAGCCAAAGTTAGGGGGTCGGGTGTTTCCTTTCCTGCCGTCAAGAGAACCAAAATTTTTAAGGTTGCTGGTGAAGTTGACAAAATTTCTGCCGCCTTGTCCAGAGCTCTATCGAGTCGCCGCGGTGTTCCAAGCAATATTGCGTTATCAACCCTTTTGTTGAAGTCCGGATCAGTAAATTCAGCTATGGTTTGAGGGTTTGTGGCGTAGATTACTGCGGTTGCCCTTGGTCCGGCGGGAGATATATTAAAGTGATAACCCATTGATTTGACAAATTGTTTCTCCAATTTGTAGTCATCACCGGTCACTCCACGAGAAGCATCAATAAGGAAGACCACATCTGTCTGGCTTCCCAATGGTCCAGAGGGATCTATGATTTTTAGAACAATAATTTAATTTCTAAATAAATATTTATATTAACACGCTGTTAGAAAATGGATGTAATGGACCAATAACAACAGCAATTTATTGGCAACTTTTAAAACACGCGTTTTCATAAGTGTCAATCCAATAAACAAATAGATATTTGATATATAAATATTTTTTTTAGTTTAAAAAAAATCCAAACTTTAACTTTTGTGAATTAAGTAAGTTGGCAAAGGCGTAACTCTCTATAATGTCTTTAATGAATCCAGCGGTGAGATCAACTATCAAACAGAATATAGAAAAGATTCTTATAATCAAAAGTACGGAAATTTGCATTAATGTTTTGTATGAATGTTATGAAGGTTTACCGTCGTTGTATTAAAGAGTTACCATAGCACTCAAATACATAATGAAATTCGCCTCCAACAGAATTGCTAATCACATGAATTACATATTCTTTGTTCTCTATGTATATTTCTATACCGGCTTGTTCAATTGGGAATTTGCGCGAAGAAATTCTCATTTGTGTTAAACATTTGTGAGCTCGAGCATCACCTAAAAGTATCTATATACCACCATAGGTGGGTTTAATAACTGATTATAACTCTAATTTTGATTTCTCATATTCGTTCCACTTTTAACGTAAACTTTATCCAATTGTTTTTAGACAGTTTCTTATACTTTTTAATAGTAATTCACGACGTTATCAAGGTTTGGTAATCAAAATCAACCAACCATTACCAGAGGCGACAGAGCGGGAGAAGCAGGGGATGACGTAGCCACACACACACAAACACACACACACACCCTCCTAACCCTCCATCCCCCAAACGGTAATTTGGGTAATAAAGAAACGAATAATAAAAATATAATACAGGACAAAATAACACAGAGATTTTTAGATCACTCCAGACAGACGGGACTGCTAGAGCAATCTTAACAGTTTAAGATTGCAAAGAGGTGTGCTTGTGCCAACGAGTTAGACGAAGGACGTTTTGGGTAAGTTTGCACATTTCAAAACGCTCTGTCACATCTGATTACTATTCCGTTGCTGAAAAATTTTCATTCTTACCAGTTTTGCTAATATCTATATTCACCTTACAGCATAAGTTAACCCACTTTGAGAAATAGAGGAAATGATCTTTCAATTCCAAAGACGAAATATGAAATTTTGCTAACTTTTTAAAAAGAAATATATTATCTACAAACTTAGCAATACACTATTGAGAAAGACAAGGTTAAATAGGTGTTTGTATGCGTTTATATTTCTTCCAAATACAGTTCGTATCGTCAACAAATCATTAATATTGGGTTTTGCCTATTGAACGAATCGATAACTTGAAATAAATTTGTTTAGATACCAGAGTCGGTGAAAACTAAAGCTGGATTCCAATTTTCACACAACTGATTTTTGTTAAATTGTTCTTTTTGAATAA
>JANRMR010000016.1:14083-25250 GCA_025434825.1 Bergia sp. 'catenularis' | reverse complement strand
TACATACTCCGTGAAACAACAATAACAACTGGCAGATACTTCTCTTTACACGTAAGGAAATAAAAAAGTACTTACCAACCACCCTGGCCGCTGTAACATAAAAAGATCACAAAGATTAATCAGTGCTTGAAACATAACTCTGGCAAACTAGTTTGAAAAACTGTTTTTCTGCGTGGGCGAGTAAGCTGAAAATGTTTTGTTGATCAACAGAAAGCTGATATGGTATGTTTTTCGCCTTAAGGTTTGGTTGAAAGCTGACGTTTCGAGAATTAGCCCTTCGTCAGAGCAGACAACTTTCAAACAAACCTAAAGGCAAAAAACATACCATATCAACTTTTGTTTATAAACGAAACATTTTCTTGAAACAGAACGACAAACATCCAAACAACAAAGTCAATTTTCCCAATTTCCAGTTTAGATTACCAAGCTTCGGCCTTAGCAAAAGCTTTGAATTAGTTCTTTTAACTCTCTGACACATTCAACGTTGCTGTTTCTATCGACTTTGCTGGTTCTTTTAATAATATGATTAATATATAATCTGCGCCAAACAAATAACCAAAACAGTTTATTCTCTTCTCTGTTAGCAAAAGTAATCCTGCAGTACCAAAGAACTGACCAAGATGGTCCCATACTACAGTAAAGCCTTTGTAACATTCTAAAACAGCAACAGGGTCTTACCTTCACAAACCTCGTCTTTAATACTTTTTACGTTCTCTTTCAAAGCTGTAAAATTTTCTGCCCGAAACACATGTTGAGAAGACGAAGCCATGTTTTCCAGTTCAAGTCTATTAACATGTTTCCCAATGCCTAAACCGTATATTTGAATCCCTCTTCTTTTCAGGTTTTTCGATGCCAGGTAGAGCTCTTCATATGTACCTCTATCTCTAGTTTGTTGTCCATCTGTTACAACCATTAAGACCTTTAGAAAGCAAATGTTGGGGTTAACAGTTACGACTTTCTTAACTTTGGTACTATTACTTAATTAAATCTATTAACTCAAAAAAATGTGGTTATTTCTTTGGTTTTTCACTATCGTTTAGCAAGTACTGACTTTCACATGTATTTGTAAAAACAGGAACAAATATTCATATTCCAATTCTAGATATACCTTTCTAAACTGGCTTCAAAATGATTACAAAGGACAAAGAGCCTAAATATAGAAATCCGGATACCACGTAAGTAAAAAATCCCCGAGAAACTGTAAATGGATTGAACTCATGTCATTGGAGGAAATATAACAGCAACCGAAAGAGAAACAAAGAGGGCAACGGTGAATTCGTGAAGAGCAACAAAACCAGAATCTTCTTCTGACGAAACGGCAAGGACAATTACTGGAAACCCTTAGAACAAAAAGAGAGAATCCGAAGATTAACTGCATGCAAACCATACGTACATTGACGATGGCAATTTTTGTTTTGATGATATTAACAGGGCAATAGCATCACGAATTGTTAATGTATGCGCCCTCGCGGCAGCCACGAATTGTCCACGAGAAAACTAAATTGCTATCCTTGCCCACTATGTTGAACTTTCTTTTTCTATCTAAACTGAAACTTTAAGGAGTGGCGTATCATGTGGTCTCGCATCTTGCACCAAACTCAAATCTTCAGGTCAGTTAGTGGAGTTAGTAACTCTGACTTGAGCTTGACATGCAAATTCAGCCACGTTTACACTGGATCCTTAATGAAAGCTATTCGTCGTTCTCTTCCAAAGTCTGAAATCGCCGAGCCTCTTAAAAATCAACTCGATTCTCTTGGAATCTTACGGAAATAGCGCAGATCACGAGCAGGAAAACAAGTAAAAGGGAAACAAGGAACCGAGTCCTTTGAAATCACAATGCTCATCCGCGATAGACCCGCCAAATCTACATCATTGTCATTGTTATTGGCTGTCAGGCAACAACGAATACTTAATCCTAGTTATTATAGCTCATCTACTCCAAGAACTCGTGCTTCGACTTCTTTAACATATGGCCCCGCTAATCCCATCAGCTATGAAAGCCCATTAACCAACTCCAAAGAAATATCCGATGAAATACCCAACAAACAAGAGCGGCAAAGATATCTCATTAACATTTTACCCTCGAGTAACAACAACAGTGCCAAACGAGAATGATGCGTGCCAACAAGACTTAACGTTCCATGTCCCATCGATTACACTATCGAATGTAATGTCTCTCGTACCAAAAATAGACGAGCTTCATGTCCATGTGAATCAGTTCTCCTCAGATCTTGTCGCGACTCAATCTTGGACGAAATCATAAACATCCCAGGTTACTGCGCGGTTAGGAAAGATCGCTTAAAGTCAATTCATGGTGGCGTCTGCCTCTTTGTGAAGGATAACATCCGATTCACCGTACTCGACCGGCTTAGTGACGAAGATAGCGAAGTGATATGGCTACTTTGGCTCCCGCGCGGTATTGTGAAGTGATATGGCCAATTCGACTCCCGCGCAGTATTTCCTCAATTATTGTCGGGACTGTATACCATCCCCCAAGTGCGGATAACAAACTAATGCTTGACCACCTCAACAATTCCTTAACTGCTGCAGAGGCTCTGTACCCCAACTGTGCTTTCATCGTTGGGGGGGATTTCAACCAAGTACCAATCGACAACTTGGCACGCCAATTTCGTCTTAAGCAACCTGTAAAGTTTCCGAGCTGATGCTCGAATACATTGGACCTCATCCTGACCAATATTCCACAGTTCTACAACACGCCACAGAAGCTTCCGCCGTTTGGTCTTTCAGATCACTTCACAGTTGCTACTGAGCCCCAAAATCGACCCGAGCAGCGCAAATACCACTTCTCGCATCACCTTCCTGAACTCTATTAACTGGGACTTTCTGATGAAAGACCACCCAACTAGCGACCAAAAGATCCAAGTATTCAATGACGCCGTCAAGCATGGTCTTGACGCCTTAATGACTCAGAAATCCATCCGTGTATGTAACCAAGAGCCTCCATAAATGACAACACACCTGAAGAACTCAATCAACAAAAGGCAGAAAGCTCTAGCTGATGGGAAGGAAAGACTCTTTAAGATGTACCGCAACAAAGTCAATAGAGAGCGCAAGTTCACTCGAAGATGCTACTTCCAAGAAAAAGTACAACAAACGAAGTCTAAGGGCCCCAAGAAATGGTGGAAATAAGCCAAACAAACTTGAGGAAGGCAAAAGTCATCTGCTTCCCTACCAAACCCTGACAACGTAGCTCCAGAACAATTAGCTGACAAAATCAATAAGTTTGTAGCCGTCATGTAAGACTATAGACCAATTTTGACCAGCAATCTCCGAATTTCCTCACACAACGATCAACCTATACAAGTGCACCCCTCAGCGGTCAGCCGATATGGCGGCCGGTCGACTTTTACTGTACCTCTCGGTACTCTTCATATTAGCACTCTCGTGTCGGTTGTACACCACCAGAAGCTGAATTCACTTCCACTCGAATGAAGCTGGAGTCTCTAGCCGTAAGAAGATTGAGAATTTCACGCATAAGGTAGCAACAATACCAGCGGTTCAATTGTCAACAATAGGAATTCGTGGGCGCCATCTTAGACCATGTTCAAGGAGAAAGCCTCATCTCGCTTTAAAAGTCAACTACTATCCAAACACAGTAGCCAGTCTTCGGCTAAATAGACTGGCTGTTTGCGGAGATATTTATCCTAACCCCGGCCCCACAAAGGCAAGATGTTTAAAGCTAAAATGTCCTCACTGCGACAGAGCGATTGCCTGCAATCATCGAAAGGTGATATGTCTCAATTGCATCGCACACTACCATCTTAAATGCACTGGTCTGACCGCAAGCGAATACCAACAAATACAGTCTCACACGAATAACACATGGTTGTGTACCAAGTGTCTACGCAGTAATCTACCTATCGATTTAAGCTTTACATGGACTTCCCAAACAGTCCCTGATGACGGAGACAGTTTAGATACCAGCCAAGTCTATACAGAATGTAACAAATCGAGTAAAGTCGATACTAAAAGCGACCTCATCGCCCCTTTGAAAGAACACAAAAACAAAAAATGTGTTATTGGAAATCTTAATATAAACAGTCTACCCAACAAATTCACAGAGATGCAGGAATTCACAACTCCGACGAAGATCCCGCCCAAATTGAAGCAAAGATAAATCGGGACCTAGAAAACTCAAATACATGGTTTAGAGATAACGGTATGAAGCCAAATCTGGAAAAGTATCAGGTGACAGTACTTGGAAACAATGGCTGAGAGCTGGATATTAGATGCGGTAACACAGAAATCGAGACCACGGAGAATATAACTCTACTGGGAGTAACGATCGACAACAAGCTTAAATTTAACATCCATATAGGAAATATATGCCGTAAGGTTGGCAGACAAGTAAATGTTCTTAACAGACTGAAAAATATTCTACCAATTAAGACAAAGGAAGCCCTGTATTGCGCATTCATTTTACCAAATTTTTATTACTGCAGCAAGGTGTGCCACCACTGTGGAAAGAGAAACACTGAGAAACTGGAAAAAGCAAATGAAAGAGCGTTACGCTTTGTCTATAAAGACAAAATAGCATCATACCAAAATTTACTCGCAAGAATTGGCCACGTGAAGTTAGAAGACCGACACATACAAGATATGCTTATAACTATCAGTAAATGCTTTAACAATACATCGCCAACCTCTATAGTAGACCTAATTAAAAAAAGAAACACAAAATACGAGCTCAGGGGAACAAACGTATTAACATTACCAAAAGTAAACTCGACAAAACATGGCCTGCAGTCTTTCAAATACTTCGAAGCAAAACAGTGGTACTCGCTGCCTAACGACATGAGAAAAATGGCCGGAACTGGTAAATTTAAGGCAAATATTAGGAGAATGAACTTTTAGATTTTAATCTAAAACTTTAAAAAATTTATAACGAATATATATCTATCTTAATTTTTATTCAACTTTTTAGAGTTTAAAATATTTAACTACTTTGTTGTAATTTATTCATTTATTTAAATTTTTTTTGTTTTCTGGAACACCTGTAAACTAGCTTATGGCTAAGTGTGTCACCAATAAAGTTCTAGTTCTAGTTCTAGCTGTACACAGTAAATTGTCCAAGCTACAAGCCAGTAAAGCCTCCGGTCCTGATTATATCAGTCCTTGGCTTCTCAAAGAGTATGCCGCGATCCTCGCTCACCCTATTTCCTCGATTCTCAATTGCTCATTCAAAGATGAAATGGTACCAGCTGACTGGAAAAAGGCCAACGTAGTCCCTATCCCAAAATCCAAGCCTGTCAAAGACATCAACAAAGACCTTAGACCAATTTCTCTTACTCCCGTAATTTCGAAAGTCGCCGAAGAGTTTATCATCGAGAAAGAACTAAAGCCAGCTATCAAATCAGTAATTGACACAAATCAATACGGGGGTATAGAAAAATCCTCTTCTACTATGGCCTTGATATCCATGCTCCACCAATGGTCTAAATTCACCGATGGAAATGTTGCCAGTGTCCGAGTCATTTTATTTGACTTCCAGAAAGCCTTCGATTAAGTAGACCATAACATTCGTGTAAGTAAACTGAAGCACCTCAACATCAAGCCATCTGCCTTTAACTGGAAAGTTAATTTCCTTACCGACCGACAGCAGAGGGTCAAAATTACAGATCATTCATTCTCTCAGTGGTGTCACGTCCCAGCCCGTGTACCCCAAGGCAGCAAATTACGTCCATGGTTGTTCTTGTTAACGATCAATGCCTTGAGTGTAAACCCAACTTTCGACCTTTGGAAATTCATTGACGATACGTCGATGTCGGAGGTGGTTCCTAAAATGTCACCCAGCGTTATCCAACTCACAGTTGACGAAATGGTGGTGTGGTCTGACCTAAACCGCTTCCAGCTACACCAAACCAAATCTAAAGAACTCCGTATCGACTTTGCCAAACAGCCACGACGCTTCAAACAAGTACAGGTTGAAGGCAGAGAGTTATAGGTAGTGAAGACAGCCAAAATCCTGGGCCTTGTTGTCAGTGACGACCTCAAATGGAACGCCCACATTGATGCCGTCCTAACAAAAGCCTCTAATAGACTAT
The DNA here is from genome assembly GCA_025434825.1 of Bergia sp. 'catenularis'. Lineage (NCBI taxonomy): Eukaryota > Metazoa > Cnidaria > Anthozoa > Zoantharia > Parazoanthidae > Bergia > Bergia sp. 'catenularis'. The sequence goes on along the minus strand of JANRMR010000016.1, from coordinate 19,185 downwards.
ATTTTCTAGTACAGCTGAAACGGGCAGGAGTGCAGCCAAATAAACATTGCTCATTTTATACCACATATGTTCGCTCGGTGATCGAGTACTCGTTCCAAGTGTACCATTTCGCACTTCCGGAATACCTTAGCGGCAACCTTGAGCGGTTACAGTGCAGAGCACTTCGCATAATTTTCCCCCTGTTATCTTATGACCAGGTCATAGCAGCTGTTGGTATCAAAACGCTTAAACTTCTTGCAACTGTGCAAGAAGTTATACTCTGATATATCCTGCAACCCGACCACAAGCTCTACAACCTCTAGTTGTTATCAGCTGAGAACTTCCCGACCTTTTATACAACCCAAATGCAAGACGAAAAGATTTAACAACTCCTTTTTTAATGCCTCAATTCGTAAATTTTAATTTTTGTACATATTTTAAATAACTTTTACAGTGCCTTTTTTTATATTGTTGTTTAGCATATATTATTAATATTGAAAATTGTAAAACTCCAAGTAATTCAGTTTTTTTATGCTGCAAGTTAGATTTAATAAAGATTATTATTATTATTATTATTATTATTATTATTATTATTATTGTTAGAATTTGGCACCTAATTTCTAGACTCTAAGAAAGTGCAATAGCAAATGGGACTGTCTCATTTATGAGATGTGTTTAATCAGAGACGTCCGCCCCTCACTAAACACTTAAAAGGCTGTCACGGCCGGACCTATTTAACAATATTTCATTTTTCTTTTTTAATTTGTCGTCTTTATTTATTTATTTTGTTATTTATTTGTTAATTAGTTAATTTATTTATTTATTTATAACTATATATTTATTTATAACAAAAGAAAGCTCAGCATGTACGCATTTTAAACAAATTAGGCCGCCTGCAAATCTGGCAGATTATACGCAATGTGCGGGATGTTTTCAGGATCAAAGCAGTGTAAAAGACGGAGAAACAGAAGTGCTTTCAGGCGAGCTTTGAAAAGTGAAATTCGCTCTAACGCTCAGATATTGAGACGGAGAGTACTCCATAAAGGGCAGATACGAACAAAATAGGACTCGCGGTAGGTGGAAGTTCGCGAGCCTATAAGACGTATATCGAGGCCAGTGGAGCCCCGGCGAGTGCTGGAATGCCAGAGCTCAATGGTATTAGAAATATCAAGATGTATCTCGCCTTTGATGCATCGGTAGAGGAAAGAAGGTCTAAGTAATCGAGGAAGTGAAAAAGAGGTAGAAAGTTTAACTGGAAAAGACGGTGTTTAACCGTATAATTTTAAGCCTTTTTAAATCTTGATAATGATGTCTAATGGATACTGAAATAATTTAAGATAGTAACAGTAAATGGGGGACCACGTAACAAAGGCTAAAAGTTGTTTCTAAATATAAACAAAAAAATTCTTAAGGATTTCATTTGAGTGTGTCATCTGATAAGCTTTACCCTTTGCGCAAATATCAGCAGTCCTTATTGATTTCATAACTGATAACTTTTGTTCGTAACTAAAACTAAACAAATTTTTAAAATAGCTATTTGATACAGAGGAACTACCAACTTTAAACATACACCTTTTCCAAAATTTAAGAATTTCTATAATAGACAAAAAAGTATAACATTACAAATCCAACATTTAAAGTATTATAAATTAATTTAATAAAGAAAATTATCATAGAAAAATCATCTACTATACACACGCACCTTTGCCACATCTTGTGACCTCATTCCATTACTTCGGATAAATATTTGTCTTTCTGCAAGTCGGAGAGCCTTGTCAATGTATGTAAGCCCTCGCTGATGAGGCATTGTCTCAATCCTCCGTATTATATTTGCAGGAGTTAGTGACTTTCCTTTCAGATCGTTGAACTTGAGAATCACCTTGGGTTTAGAGCTATAAGATATCAACCCTACGTGAGCTGCTTCGGGACCAATGTCAAACTCTTGGACCACAGCCTTCAAGAAATCCTTCATTCGTTTCCAGTTTCTGCGACTGATACTTCCCGATGAATCCACAAGGAAAGCTAGGTCTACTTTGGCCTTACAATTTGTAACTGCAAACAAGAGAAAAAGAAATATTCCTGATTCTGCCACCCGTGGTACTTTTTTTTCTTTTTTTACCGTATTATCAACATTTATCATTTTATCTTTGTTATGGAAGACACATCGCATGGGACTCGTTCGTGCCCCACCTCTTTGTTTATATTTATTTAATCGCTCTCCTCTTAGTGCACAAATTTAAATTACTTCGTTTGGTTGAAAAACAAAATTATTGTTAAAATGGGCAAATCTGATAAGCTGTTTTGTTTTGAACAAAAAAAACATAAATTAAAATTCGACTACATAATCGGAAGGCCGTCAAAAATTTGAAAGAGAGTTTGACGTTTTAGTCTATAGCTAATTAAAAAGTGTCTAAATATTTTCATCCTAATTAAAACTTAGTATTTTACAATTGTTCTACATTCGCCTGGAAACTTACCTTATAAGTAACTTAATTTCAGCGTTTTAGTCAAGCCACAAACGTATGCTGGCCTGCTCGAACTGCTAATTCAACGGCCGCTGCAAGTTATACAAATTAAATTGAACAATAAATTGTCTCCATTGTTTGCCATCCCAAATGTTTGTGTTTAAAGTAAGAGAATAATTTAAAAACTCAAAATTTTCAAGAACGAAAGAGATTTGGTCATTGATTTTAATCAGCCTTATTGAGGCAAAAACAACCTGTACTGCCAAGACAACATCTACACAAATTGAACTTATGTGATTCAATAACATGAGAATATTTCTTACTGTACGAAACATAAACGTGTCCTGCGACGGTTCTGGAGTAGCGTGGAAGGTCACTCGCAACTTGAACTCGAAAGAAATCCTCAGACCTGGTCAGTACTGAGCCTATATCAGCGGCATCGTGGTTAGAACCAATTGCCATCACATAGACCAAAGTGCCTAGATCTTGTAGAGGTTTTATAACCTTGCTGAGCGGTCTTGCGCCTCTCGCCTGCCGTCCTCCAGTTATGAGTAACACAAGCTTTGCACCCTTTCTTCCTGTTCGCGATAACAACGTGGCCGCACGTTCCAAGGCGCGATCAGTGCGTCGTGGGCGTCCAACAAGTTGCGCTCTGTGTACTTTCCTGTTGAAATCTTGATCCACAAAAGATGTTACCGACTTTGCTGTATCACTGTACGAGACTGCTATGGCTCGCGGACCCTTTGGGCTTACATTGAAATGCTTGGCCAAAAGCTTTACAAACTCCTTTTCCCATCGAAAGTCGTCAGCAGAGATGCCCGTTGAAGCATCCATCAGGAAGACTATATCAGCAGCACGGTCCAATGGTCTTAAAGCTGAGAAATAACGTAGAACAATACGATTACAAATAATCTCGCTGTTTAAAATAAAAATGTCCTAAGTATTTTCTCAACCGGTTGACCATACTTGACATTAGCATAACAAAAAGCAAACATTGGCCAATTTTCAGAATGTACAATTTAGTGTGAGATACTATTTCCATTATGACTTGTTTAAATATTAGTACAAATTAGGCCGATCGCTTAAGCCTACAAATGTTTTCTTTGCTTCACAGTCATTCCAATGTTGTTGAAATAATTACCTGTGTTATCATAAAATAAATTTCTGCAATAATAAAACTTCAAATTGAGTTCAGTTATTTCTTAAAAGATTAAATGCATGAACGTTCGTTGGGAATGTAAATAACATCTATATTTGGTGTTACACATTGTAACAAAAAAAGTTAAATTATTGACCATGTAGGAGTTCTACAAAAATGCGACCTTACCAGCTCTGTCCCGGATGTGAGTTGCAGAGGGCTGCGCTTTTGACTGAAGGTCCTTAAACAAGGGAATTCTGAAGATGTTATCAACGCGATCAACAACTGGGTCTAAATATCTGTTATCTGGCTCCCGCCCAATAACCATGACATATATCTGGGCGCCAATTGCGTGGAGCGATTTTGCTGCATTCCGGATACTCCGAGTACTTGACACCTGTCGTCCAGCTGTGATAAGTATAACTATCCGCGCTCCTAGGCGCTTGTTACTTGTGAAGAGCCTATAGGCATGCTGAAGAGCCTTGTCCATTCTCCGTGGCTGGTTCAACAGTGCTGCTGTTTCAACTTTTGTTCTGAATTGTGGTTCAGTAAAGGTGGCCACGAGTTGAGAACTACCTCCATACCTCACAGCACTTGCTCGGGGCCCGGTGGGAGCGACATCGAAGTGTTTTGCCATGGACTTGATGTACTCCTTTTGAAACTGTAACTCTTTCGCGCTCACTCCTCGAGAAGCGTCCATTAGGAATACAATATCTGCACCAGGATCCAGTGGACTAGAAGGAGCTAGAATGAAGAAAAGCGTTGGTTAAAAGATATCTTGGATATTATGGTTAAAAAACAAGATATGTCCGATTCACAAGAACTTTTATTATATTTGCCGTGGACAAACTATAAGGGAACAGCGGCTACGGCAGTAGTAAATGCTACGCCAAACTTCTTTCTGACTCAAGAAGCAAAATTTGATTTTCAACTAGATGAGAAAGCCTCTTTACTAACTACGAAACTTTGATAACTACTTCAAGACTGCTCTGACGTAAACCTGACTTCCAATCACTGTACGTTTATCTTTAATTGAATGAAGTGGATTTATTTCGTTTGGAATGGTATAGTATCTATTATAGTGTGGTATGGTATAGTATCTATCATAGTGTGGTATGGTATCGTATCTATCATAGTGTGGTATGGTATCGTATCTATTATAGTGTCGTATGGTATAGTATCTATTATAGTGTGGTATGGTAAGTATCTATCATAGTGTGGTATGGTATAGTATCTATTATAGTGTGATATGGTATAGTATCTATTATAGTGTGGAATGGTATATTATCTATCAGAGTGTGGTATGGTATAGTATCTAGTATAGTGTGGTATGGTATAGTATCTATTATAGTGTGGTATGGTATAGTATCTATTATAGTGTGGAATGGTATAGTATCTATCATAGTGTGGTATGGTATAGTATCTAGTATAGTGTGGTATGGTATAGTATCTATTATAGTGTAGTATGGTATAGTATATATTATAGTGTGGTATGGTATAGTATCTATTATAGTGTAGTA
>JANRMR010000015.1:1108-48374 GCA_025434825.1 Bergia sp. 'catenularis' | reverse complement strand
TATTTTATTTTATTTTATTTTATTTTATTTTATTTTATTTTATTTTATTTTATTTTATTTTATTTTATTTTATTTTACGGGCGCTCGTTACTATAAACCTTGCACCGCCTTCTGGGGATGGTGCCTTTGGGGCATGGAAGATTACCCACGCTGATTGGACAACAAGATAAATTTTGATCAGACAAAACAGCACACGTTGATTGGTAACTCCTAATACATGATACTGCAAGTCCTGATCACCTGACTGTAATTAAGACTTGTGAGACACCTTCTTTCATTTCATGACCTCCAGAACGGTAGAAGACGGCTTATGGTTGTTTAAACCTGTTTAGCTTTTGCCGAGCCATCAATTTAAAGTTGGAGACAAAAAGTCGTTGAACGTTATTGCAAATTTCTACAGTTTATGCATTTTGTAAGTTGTGTCAATATCTCTCAGGGCATCAAAACGTATCACTGTTACTATAGCTTTGGTTTCCTTGGCAACCAAGCAGGGCTCTAAGGTCATTCTTATCAGGTAAATTAGTTTCGGCTCACACAAAAATAATCACCGTGAACCAAATGTTTTATTTGTATCATAATTAGGGTCAACCGGGAGAGATTTTAAGAAATTTGTAATTCAACAAAAATCACAGTAAGTATTTAAACTTCTTCTTGTCAGTCCATAGCAACAAATAGAAAATGTGATGGCAGCCATGACTACTGAAACTACAATGAAACCACAGTGAAACTCATAGTTAATCAGGATGAACAGCAACTCGATTAACGCTTTTGCACAAGTTGCTAGAGTCGACATAAAACCACTAAGAATGTTTATTTTTATTCTTACTTTCCCACAGTATAGCACATTTGTTGCGATATCTTTTTATAATTTTTTATCGACTTTATAAATATTGATGTAGATGGCCTGCAACGTGTAAAATGCATTTGTTACTGAATGACTCCACGACCACTTGTTTAATGCCGGATTTCCCTTCAAGAATGTGCTAGAAGAGACAGTATGTTTTCTCTTTTGTCAAGAGATACTAGATTTAGAGGACCTTTCTGGCCTTAGGGTGTTGGAATGCATGCTTTGTTGCCCACGCGCAAAAATATTTATTGCGCTCAACACAAACCTGGCGCCTTAAACAAAATTAAAGCTTTCATTTGCAGTTAACCCTGTGATTTCGACCACCACGCGCAATTCATAATCTGTGTGCAAATATTGCATTTCGAATATCACAGCTTCGGCTAACTTATCATCTCTCACTTTAATTTGAGTCGAACACTCAACGGTCAGCCAAAGATCACGCTATACCCTGAAATGAAAACGAATTTAGCTGCGGTTTTAAAATACGTGCTAACAATAAGCCGCAATCTATCAATAAAAATCGCACGTGTCACTTAAATGAAATACGAGTTTGTGTATATTTTTCTTTATTTGAAGCATATTTTTGTCATTAAAGCTTTCAAATTCTTAAAGGTCGATCGCACAATTTTCTGTACTTACGTGATACTTTCTCGTGACAACCTTGATTTTTAGTTTGAATTCCGCAAATCCTTTTACATCTTATAAATTTGAGTAAACGGATTTAATAAAATTGACTTAAAATGATCTTCTTTATATAGGAAATTGTTCTTATTGGTCATTGATCACGAGATTTTGTGCAGCTTATCAAATGTGTTCAAAGGTGTGTATTTAGCTGTTTGCTTATACACGTGCTTTCGTCCGTGAACTTGTATCTCGACTCGCGTGTCTGTGTCAGTGAGTATGAGTATGTGAGTGCGCATATTTTCTTCAAATAATGTTCTAAAACAAACATGGTTCTTAAATCATGTCGAATAAATAAATAAATAAATAAAATTTTTGTAGTTCCACAATTGTTTCTCTCTTTGTTTAATTCCACGTGTAACGCTTGTTCAACAGTGCACAGTTGCAAACGCGTGTTTAAGCGCGCGTGTTTGTGAACTGATGTTGGTACGCTGGCATTCTTGCTTTTTAAAAAGCAAAAATACTGGTATTTAGAAAAATAAACAAAAAATAAAACATAATGGATTGTCCGTGCTGAATTAAAACGTTATAGATACTTGAAGGAATTATGGAACAAATTGAGACACATGTGCTGAATAAAGGAAAATACTTATTTTAAGAATATATGACTTGCTTGAATTATATTCAAAAAGGGTTTTGTTATTTGATATCTTAATCCATAGACCAAATGTTCATTGAATGCAAACTATGGGGGCTCAATTCACAGCCAAAAGGTCTCCTTGACACATGGATAAAAAGGCGCCACATTTCTGCCACTTACGTACAACATGTGGGCTGGAAAATCTTTGTAATGCAGCATCGTGGCGCCCAAGGAACTACATGGATGACTTCGTCACGCCCTCAGCAAGATGTGCGGGACTTTTGAGCACTTGTTTGAAAGTGAAACACAAATAATGATAATAAATGGTCTTTAGTCATATCGGACAAATTACAAAACACATCTCCATTTTACAATAAAATAGTAAAAACAGACATTGTATCTGTAGTAATAGAAGAAATATAGCCGGGAAGTAGAACAAAATTGCGAGGCTGCCTTTAAAGAGGGAATCATGGGTATCACAAATTATCCGATTAGTGATGCGTACCTGATCATTACAGCAGTTGCGGGATGCAATAATTACGTACGAAAATTCATAGAATAGAAGGGAAGCAGCTTAACTAAAGATCCGCAATTTAATTCTTCTGACTCTGAGGTTATCTATTTTCTTTTGCTGAACTATACCTTTACAAACTCGAAACAGACTTAGGAATACAAGTTTTCTGTCTTTGACCAGCCACTCTCGTTTGTTTTTCCTGTGTTTATTTTAAACTTGTTTTCTTGCGGCACGTGCCGGGTTTTTCTGGAACAAAAGTGTACTCTACTGCTTTAGGTCATAGGTCACAACCTGGGTATACAGCGGACCAGCTTTAAGCCATATTTGGGACAGCCATGCCACACAACCGACACACAGCGGCGACACGATGGGGCCCATTAAGACATGTATTAAGAACTCTTCAAATGCTTTCAATGGCCATCGTCAAATTCTCAGCTCATCATCTCACACGGGAATGGCAATGACATAACAGGCGCGATAAAGCGTCGTGTCAAGATAAAGGTGTTGCTATGAGCAAGTCAAGAGGTTATCGACACCATCTTCTCTTAGTTTAAAACCATCAAATTCTATGTTCTGATGAGGTGCATATGCAATCAAGACTAAACAAACGTGAAACTCTTAAGGCCAAAATAAGATCTTTTTTGTTTACAGTAGGGTAAAACTTTCTAAATAAAATAAAATAAAATGCATGCGTAAATTAATTATATAGAATTCCTCAAAATTAGGGTAAATATAAAAATAGTTTATCAACAATAAACAGGGACTGTTAGAGCTGAAGCTGGCTGTCACGGATACCCAGTCAACGCTGTTCCATGAAGAGATAGAGATGTTGGCAAGTAATATAATCGGTGGAAAAAATTGCACCCAAGAAATGCCATCATATTCAGTGTGCGCAGTTATGAGACTGTGGTCGCTTGTCATATGTTTATGAAATTATGGTAGACTCCGGTTGCGAATGTTTCATAAAAGTAAAATAAAAACGTTTTATAACATGTTTTTAATAGGAACAATTTAGAAGCAGACCAGGTGCCTTTAACACAAGATCTTAAAAGTTTGTTAAGTGAGCACTTTGCTAATGCTGAATGTCACTCACTTCAGCTCACCCAGGGTGCAAAATGTGATTTTAAAATGAGACAAAACGTGGCCGAACAACATCATTTTCTACCCTGAGTGAACTGGAGTGAGACAAAATTAGCGATGGCAAAGTAGTCTATTGGTACATTTTGAAGAACTTTATTTCTGATGCATAAATTGTGTTAAGTTTGCCAAACTGTTAAAACAAAACACATCACTAAGGTTTGAACACAAACATGCTTCCAGCCCACTAAAGGGCTGGCCACACGAAGCCAACATTGCACGCAGTATTTACGCTCAACGGCTAAATTGCATCGTGTGGCCACCATTGAAATTGTTGCGTGCAACATTGCGCGCAATATTGCAGAAGTAGAATCAAATTCTACTTGTGCAACATTGCGCGCAACAATTTCATCGAATTCCAAAGGGTGGCCACACTTGATTGAAACAATTGCGCGCAATATTGCGTGCAATGTTGCCTCGTGTAGCCAGCAGTACTATCTATATATCAGCTGATGCAACGACGTGAGGTTTGATGTTATGTTCGTGGTCGTGTAGGTGTTTCTCTGTGTGACACTTGCGCCCACGTTTTTTACGAAAACTGCGTGTGAATACAAAATTACCATAATTCGTCTGTGTCGGTTTATGTCTGTGCGCACACAGACTGGTGCAAGTGTGTACAAGATTGTTTGTGCCATTTTCACGTGCAAGCCAATGTAAGCTTGCGTGCGCGCGCGTGGATGCTTAATTAAATGTGTGTTTGAAATCAAACGTGCGAGCATCGACGAAAGTGTGCGTGTGTAAATTGCTTTTGCCTGCTCACAGACAACTGCAGTAGAAGATAGCTCGAAGTATCACAGAACTTGCAAGCTCTCTTTATTTCTTAAAAAAACATACGCGCAAGAAGTGGGGGATACCCCCCCCCCCCTTTCCGAGCCCCTCCCTGTCTGCGGCCCACGAACTGAGGTGAGGAACCATTGATTTTGTTTATTAAAAGGAGTCGATGTTGGACACGCGCTTACTGACTGCCTAGAGATCATAATGTTATACGGAACGATTCGGCTTAATGCAACATCGGTTACGCAACCGGATCGAAATTGTGTAACAGCGTGCGGAAAGCGATTTTTAGCGTGTGATTCTAGCGGCAACATATTGCGAGTTTTTAATTGAAGTTCAAAAACTTTTATCGTGTTGCCGGAATGAAGACTGCGTCATAACAAATTCAAGTTTTTACACAGCAATGTTACGCAACAAAACGTTGTCCCCTGACACACCACCTTAACGTTTGTTCACCAACAAACGATGTAAAGAACGTTGAACGGTCTTCAGTTAAATGACTTTCCTTGTCGAAACTTCAACAGATGAAAGTTTAAACGTTTTATTAATGTAACAGATAACGCTTTCCAGTTTCCCCTGAGCACTTGGGAAAGTGATTAAAGAACACTCAAGAAGCTGGGAAGGGACTCTGTTTCGTATCGTGCTTCTCTTATACTTTCAGTAACGCGATTTGGGCTCAAAGCACATTTTACATTAATTAAATGAAATATACTTAATTAAGCTAAATTAATATTTTAAGAGCCGTCCGTGTTATATGGAGGACTCATTCTCAGCAAAAGCTGATCTTACGGCTTTTTGGAACCAGATAGAGTGTTTGTGTTCGTATCATGATATGCAGATTTACATACTAAAGGTTTGTCAGTTTTCTTGACGATATCAATGGGCCAATTCCGAATTACGCTTCTGTTCCTGCAAACAATAACATGATGTCGAGGTCAGGAGCCAAGTTTCTGTGCATTTGCTGTATTTCTTAGCACCTGCCCTCGACTTCAAGTTATTGTTCACTTGAATTGAAGCGTAATTCGGAAATGGGCTGTTCATTGTCTAATAATTTTTTTATCAAAAAAATTATATCAAGTAGTTTTTTCTTAAAGACAAACCAGTCGTGTTGAAAGAACAAATCTACAACCCGATTTTAGCTCATACTTATTCCCTTGTCAAATAAAATTATTTTTATTGTGTGGGTTACGTTGATTGTGTAAATCGGAATCAAACAATCCAGCTTATTTTTATTAATCCGTATGCAGAAAAGAGAACTTTAATTCTTTTTATGTACTTATTATCATTATTATTACTATATTTATTAATATTATTTAATTATTATTATTATTAATATTAATATTAATATTACTGCTATCGGCTAATTGGTTCGTTAAAGATTGACTAGGACCGACCATTAAACAGCTCAATAAAGGGAAAAATACAGTTTATCTGCTAACCTAGAAATGGTTGCTTGATTTAATAGTAATGAACCTTGAAAGACATTTTCTTTTCTATGGTTTGTTCGATAGCCCAAAATAGTTTTGACGATGTGCAGCAGTATTGTTTTAACAAATTTTTCATGTTTTTACCCGGACGTTCTCGTTTAGATTTATGGTTCGATACAAATACATATGATTTTCCTGTTTCTCAGACAGCTCTTGAAGAATAGTAACAGCAATAGTGTTAGTAATATGAGGGCGAACCAGAACAATCGGTTAAGTTTCGTGAAATATAGAAACACAACCGGCCGACACAGGACTTACTGACCGCAGACACAGAAAAACAAACTTTTGAAAGCAAACAAATCCATACACGGCAATCATCTAAGTGCAAACTTCAATTCTACATTGTCGATATAAAACAAAAGAAACGCGTTTTACAAGTTATTTTATTAGTAAAGTGTTTTCACCGTTCGGACATGTCACATTACCGATTTACTCATATGGAAGAGTATGCCAATAGTTTAGATATAAAAGCCAAACTTTAATTCAAGAAGCCCTTCTTTTTGGTGTATTATTGCAGCCGTTTTGTAATTACAGCAAGTTGGAGAATTAGTTTCAAAGTTATTATCTTTAAAATTATGTCTTAATTCAAAATCGATGGATTTTTTTGATAAAGCAAACCGACAGGTGAAGATTGTGATTGCCACAGTTTCCCTTAAAACTACGTTTCATGCGAGGCTACTTAAAAAGTTAAAGAGTTAAATAATTTAGGCAATAGCGTTCCATCAGAACACTTTATTCCTTAATTACGAGCGTGTTAGACAACTTTTTAATAACACTTACAAGTTTACGACCTTTGTAAATTTAATTTTTTTCATTTTGTTCTTTTATTAGAATAGAAAGAGAGCTAAAACGCAGCTGGATTGTAAGAGAGCAAACAAATGGCGTGCGACTAAAACAAAGAGAGCTGACGCTCTGAAAAGACGCATTTACTTATCACAGTGCTAAATCTTTCGGGTTCAAATTTTTGTTGATCGATCACAGCCTTAATATATTCTCCTTTCTACCACGCTTCCGTCCATAGGAAATCTGCAGATCCTGCTGATCCATATCGCCTTTGAAATCATCTCAAAAATCGTAGTCACTTTTTCCAAGTTTTGTTTGCGCTCAATCAGCTTTCCGATAATTCTGTGCGTAATTGGATTTTGAATGCATGGAGCTGGGAGCAAAATCCATTTGCTTGATTAAAGAGATTGGGATTAATGTAGAGTCAGTGTAAAAAAGATATAAATCCTTTCCCCGTTTTTGACGATAGGTTAGAAAACTTTGATCTAGATAAAGATGAATTCGAAAGTATAAGTGTACGCGCTATTGTTGCATACGTGTGCTCAAAAACTGAAGTTGACAATTTTAAATCTTGCACCAAATAAAAATAAAATTGGCACAATGAAAAGGTGTAGGTAAGACAACACAGATTTTAGGAAGGCGGGTGTTTTTGTCACTCTCTGAACAATAGCTTTATTTTACTTACCGCTCTTCCTCCGAAGCATATTCAACAAAAATAAATTGCAATTCATCTTCCAAAACGGCTTTTTGATAGAGTCCTGTGTGGCCAATGCTTATTAAAGTACCGTCAACAAAATATTAGGTGGTTTCAAAAGATAACAGATTGATCATGATTTTCTCGAATTATTTTTGAGTTTAAAAAGTAAAGATAGTAAATTCTTTGGCTTTGCTGGAGGTTTTGTCTTCTGTTTGCTTTCCTTTGCAGTCTAAACTTTGGAATAAGTAGTAAAAAGTAAATTAACAACGATTAAGAAAAAATATTTCATTAAGATTTTATCGTTACATATTGGTAAACTGAATATACTGGATATCATACACCACCAAACTTAGTACATGCTTCAGTTAACTAAAGATAATGTTTGATTTATTTTTGTAAATCTTAACTTTTTTCTTTTTCCATGCGAAAATGTTGTCAGGGTAGAGGTTTTTATTCACACACACACACACACACATAAGAACGGGGAGAAAGACAGTCGTTAATTTAATAAGTTAGATGTGGAGAAAGTCAGAGACAGATACTCGTAAACAGGGACAGGGTTGCTCAGACAGACAGATAGCTAGGTAGGTAGTCGGTACTTAGGACAGGCAGATGACCATCAGGCTTCCAAACCTACAAAATACAAAGGCAATTCGGTCTGTGAGAGAAAAATGGACACTAGCTGAGCCATATGGAGTCTGCAGCTTGGCAAATGAGAAAAACCTAAACCAAACATAAAATAAACCTGATCAGAACTCATCAGTGAGTCTATTTTAAACTTCCACCAGCTCGGAATTCTCAGGAATTAACTTTGAAAACTTGCTGTCGACTGAAAAATAAGAGTATACAATGCGAATAACCTCTTTCTACATCAGTGTTCTTGTTCTCCACGCATACATTAACGTTCTTTTAAGAATTGGGTCTATCTATATCTGCCTCCCTTTTGTTAACTACTGCAACTGAATTTAAAATATATTTGACCAACAGTCCAACAATAAAATAACAACATTTTTCAACTAAAACTAACAGCGGAAAGTAATTAAGCCACAAACTGCTGCGTGTTATAGAAATCCATCTGACACGAGAACTACTTCACTCCCGTCAGCTTTAGTAATGTAAGTGTAGTTGTGTGTTTTCCTTGCTAATAATTGTCTCGCAGTCGCTATGCAAAGTTCTATCTTGTTAATGAAATGCAACGTTTAGCCAATTCTGTAATTTTGTGAAGTTTCCCAAATATCCATCTCGTTAACTGAATCAAGATGCATATGCTGTTTAAGCTATACCCCTATGCAAAAAGACTGCAAAAGACTGATGCATTTCATGACGATGTGTTTGTTTCGGATTTTATGAAATCAAAATTCCTGTTCCGTAACAAGAAGATATTTTAGCCATTCTTCCACCTGAAATGGAAGACTTGGAATGTATTCCTAGTATCTCAGGTTAAGATTAAACCCAGAATGAATCCTTCGGTTTAAATTGATTCAGTTTTGGTCACCCTTTCCCTTATTTTGTAAATTGTGATCAGTATAAACCTTTGAACCGTTGAACTTCTAGAATAGTCTCAAGAGAAAGCCCCTTTAGTAATTTTGAGCACAGCCATGAGATGTTGACGATAACATACATTTTGCGGAAAACATAAAACAGTGGATGATATCAAGAGCTGATGGAAAATTAACTTTCTGACGTTGTGAAGATCAAACTTTTGATCATGAAATTTTTATTATTTTTGATACGCGTTTTAAATGCAAAACTCCTTAAACCCTATCTAAAACCCATTACTTGTTCTATATGAAGCAATGCAAATTTTTTTATCTTGGGAAATTGATCAAAATACGTGCGTCAAATTGGAGATATAAATTAACACGTTTAAAAATTGTTATCAAACCATTGGATGAAAGTTGTAGTATGGACACCAGGTTGAAATGGATGAGGAAGTGAGGAAGACACGGAGTGCCTGACAGTACGATAACATCGCTCAGATTATGAAAACACAACATATAGGGGGAAAACGTGTAAAATCCAAAAATTGTGACGTGTTTTGGGTTTTTATCTAGAACAGTGGCAATGAGTACTTGATAACCATAAAAAATAAATTACGAAAGAGTGTATACATAAATGTAAGTGATTTGACCTCTTTTGATCAATTATCACAAATTTTGCTGTATTCCATTTAGATGTTTATACACTGATGTGTGTTTGGATTTGATCAGTGTTTTCTACTGACATTCGGCGAGACAAGTTTTGATCTGAAATTCTTTGCTCGAGATATAAAAAAAACATTAAATTTTAATTTAACGGCCGAGAACATTGAAAACATTCCACTGTTAAGTAACAGAAATTACCTTTTTTGATCTCTTGGTTTTCATTCTATCGGCCAAAGTTTGTTTGCAAGTTATTATTCTCTACCGCGATCGCAGTAGCTTCATTTCTTTTCGGGAACTAAACACGTGAAAAAACTGAGAAAAATGGCCAACTGCTCGTGAAACTATGTCATAAATTTGAAACAGTTATATAAGATCAGTTGTTTTGTGCGATTTTGTTTTACTTTTCTTATTAATCACAAGAAAATCAATAAAAAGAATACAGTTCTTTACTGGGACACGAAATATCGAAGCTTGA
The DNA here is from genome assembly GCA_025434825.1 of Bergia sp. 'catenularis'. Lineage (NCBI taxonomy): Eukaryota > Metazoa > Cnidaria > Anthozoa > Zoantharia > Parazoanthidae > Bergia > Bergia sp. 'catenularis'. The sequence continues at coordinate 38,255 of JANRMR010000015.1, read as the reverse complement.
TAAATTTTTTCTTCAACGGTTACAAATCCAAGGCACGAAGCGATCATTCTCTTAGCTCAGTTAGTATTAGAATTCACCAACTCTATTTTTCGTCGTGACTGATAAGTCTCCATTTTTTGCCGCCTCTCAGAGAACTCGCAGTTAAAAAGAGAAACAGAGCGGGGTTGGTTTAAAATGACAGAAATTACCGTTCAGTCACAAATAATTGAATATCTCACTTCCAGATATATCTGAAACTGTAACAATCTTTAATGTTTAAAAAAGTTAAAATATGTTTTAGTTTAAAAGATAACTTAAATTAACCTTCAGATAATTATTGTGTAACTTTTGACACTGTTATTTCGACTCTGAAAAGTAAAACATAAAGAATATCACAAGCACTGCATTCTGGAGGAGGTATTTCTTAAAAATACCGACTTCGATGGGGTGATTATACACAGTGGCAGATTATAATGTACAACAAAATACCCTTGACTCTAAATCAGTGAACTACTTAAAATGTTTTCATTTTATAATTTTGAAAATATTGTTAATTGCTAAACAAAACGATTCAAAATTCGCTATCGGCATTAGTGGGTGGGAAAGACGATGAGAAACTAATATCGGTGATGAAAATCATATAATTTCAATAATTTTAGCACAGTACTCTTGAACCTGCGGAGTTAATGTTAAAAATTTACAAGGATCTATTTTGCTAGCAAAATAAAACCTCGTTGTAGCAACGAGTCACCAATAGTAACACGAATGAGTTCACGGCTGCGTTTTACAACAACAAGGCAAATTTAATAAATTTTAATCGATTGAGTCTAAGACACAAAAGTAACTTTATATAAGTTGAACAAAGATTGATTCTATGAACAGATAAATACATGCGAGTTAATGCAAAAAGACAAAACAAAGTCGACAAAATTAGATTGTATTTCTCCGTCTTCCCGTTGCGATATTAAGATTCGACCGTCCGCATTTATTTTGCATCAGTGCGAATGTCTTAGTGAAAATGAATGCAATATGTTTGAGTGTAATTATTATTTGTATTTCTGTACGTGTTTTATAAGTATTTTTCCCCATTCTTACCATTCTGAACATTGCCCATCTTATTTCTATTATTCAATATTATATGCATGTCATTTATCAGAATTGACTTTTTAGTTATCTTTTGTGGCCTGCACTTCTTCTCCGATTATTCTTCTATTTTAATTATCAACCTATGTGTAACTGAAAAACGTACAAATAAAATTCGTCGCTGTTGCAATTATCGAAATCTGTAGAGAAAAGTTTCGGTGATTTGATCTTGATGCAATTAAAGCCAAGACACAAACCGACAACGCCTCAAAATGAGAATACAGCAGTGTTAATTTATGCATGTTTTTTCTATATCTTAGATACTAATTTAAATTGATATTGTTAAAAGTTCTTTCAACTGTCCTGCTTCTAAATTACACCCTGCTTAAAACAACTCTAAGCATCCAAACGGGCCCGTATTATACTCATATACTTGTTTAATACCACAGTTAAAGGAACATCATTTATCGAGTCCTTTCTTACCAGTGGAGTTGAATGCCCATCCTGATCCAAACAGCATAGTAGTGACGGTTATACTGCAGACTGTCTAAGCTCAAGGGTCCGTTTTGGTTCTTTCTATGTATGAAAACGCGAAACTTGGGTAGACAGACTGGGTACTTTGAGTGTCTATCTAAGTGCCGAACTCCAAATAGCTCCAACTCGACATGAATGGCATGGCATTCCCAAGGAACTGTTGGTATAACCTTACGTGTTGAGCTAAACAACCTGTTAGGCTCGCATAAGAAAAATTGACTCAACTGAAGAGCTCCAGGTAAAGCAGTTCCCCTGGAATAATTTCATTTGAAGGAGTATATTTCTTAGACGTATAAAAGCACGCCATATCTCGAGAAGATTCAATTAAACCATACATCCAGTTATTTTGGTAAGGCGTACGTGGAGTTTATAGCACATACATGTCCAACTAATACTTAAAAGTGGCAATTAACAGTTAAGTGTTGTGATGCAAAATTATAAAATGCGCTTTGCTTGTTTCCTTTTATAATGTTTTCGGTCTTTATCACTCTATCGGATGAAAAATAAATTCTTTTCAGAAACCATGACAACGCCTGAAATGAAATAAATCAATTGAAATGCAAGGTGGTAAAAAAATGGTTGAACTCGTTGATAAGCATAGCAAGATAATCAAATAAAGTATAAATCAAGCAATCGCACCAGAATCAAATCTAAACTTTTACATTGTTTGAAACTTGTTGTTGACCGACCACAACACAGCCAATCTGATTAATTGTCTTGATGCTGTGCAACGTTGAGTCTTGGGCAGTAAAGATTTGTCATGTTTTTTGTCAGACGGAGCCCTACGCGAACGCTTTAGTTGTTATCGAGATAACGATAGTGGGTAATTGGGTAAAAACATGTAAGCACGAGAGTATATCGATTGGTTATGTGGTCCACAATCCTGGTAACGACTGTGGTACGAACGTTTACGGTGGCAGGAGATCGTTATCTCAGTTGTATGCGCACTTGCTAAATTCGAAGACCTGCGCAGAGAGACGAAAATAAAATCCACGAAACGGAGAAGTATCAGACTTCGTGGAGAAGATTTTGACACGCGAAGTTTCGTGGTACAATCTCTTGAATAGCAGAAAGGTAAGCGCTTTTCTGGTTATAACTGAAGCCATGCGCTTGGTGTATCCTTTGCGAAATAGTAAAGAAATCGATACTGATGTTTGTGCGATAACCTTAGACTAAGTTTAGGTTTTTTAACGGGTTTGTAAAGATGTAATATTTTCGTACAACAGTCGCAGAGGTGCCACAAAGCCAGCCGAAGGAGAAGAATGAGCTTGACGAGGGAGGACTAATGTGGGAATTACTCGAAAGAAGTTTCAGTCAGAGAAAACCTCTCTCTTATTGTTTTGTTCCCACTTCAGAGCGTTAATACCTTATGTGTTATAAGTGATTTGTAAGTTAGAACATAAAGATCTCTACAACATCTGAATCTTGGTATCAACATAGGCGAAATGTATACACACCAGTGGAGATAAATGCGAGATGTCGATTTCAATCTGATAGGGGCTATTTGATACCCAACGGCCAAAAAGCTCAAGCAAAAAAAAGCCAAACACTAAACTGCTTCATGCAGAGCTTGTAGTTTTGTGTTTCTTACGTGAAAGTCTTCATTTGGCGTTTGTAGGTCGGATAGTGAAAAATATGATAATTTGTGTTTACTGCTGAATCAGTAATTGTGCATCCTTTGACACCTACAAATGATGTAAACGAAGCAAATTTCACTTAAGAATTTGCTTCATTTTATACCTCCACTGAGCACACAACCTTAAAGATTCAGTCTTCGTATCCTTTGAATTTATCTTCAAGATTACTTTTCATTATATACTAATTTCTTGCAGTTTAGTCCGAGTAATTAAACTGGTCGACCAAATCTGGTGAGAAATATTACGCGATGGCCAGTTTACTCCCACTGTACAATTGTGAAGCGCGTATTTGTGGCGGCATCACTTGACTTCTTCCCCCCTAGCCAGAATCGACGATTGCATCAAAAACTACCAAGAGGTAGTGTTAAATAATCGGAAGTGAGAATGAGCGCGCCGTTGAAAATTAAATAAACTGGAGCTCAAAGCCAATTTTTGTGGCAAAATTACAATTGCAGCAGGTTTTCTAAATCATATCAGCGTGTTGTTTTCAATCTTGCCATTTCAAAGATTAGATCACAAATATTCAAAGTATAAACTTCAGAAATCACTCTTTACTGAATAAGACATCAACTATCACCACCGAGAAAAGATTTAACAGTTAAAACGAACTAATTCGGGGTGCCTTTGCGCATGTTTGTGGCCTAGCATTTATCTAAAGTCGCTGTGTTTGAAGAGGTTTTGGACACAATCCTTCTTGATAAGAGTTCGGTTGACATAACGTTTATTTCAACTATATGACTTGGGCCTTCTAGTTACGAGTTTATCTCGGCTACTGAGGCATCAATTATCGCGATCCTGGTCAAGATTCATTCATTGCCGATCTTTGTGGTCACTTTCCTTGATGCTTTTATATCAGTTTTACTTGAAATACCCCGAGTTTGATTTAACGGGCAAACTCAACATTTGGACTGCGTCAGAAGAAAAATAGCCGAACTTCGAACCAATATATCGATATTCCCTAGAACTGCGAACATGAAAAAAACTGACATACTCTCCCGGACGATAAGTATGAAAAATACTTTTGTTTTTTCTTTTTTCTTTTGGCTTTCGCTGGTACTTCTCGTTGTGTGAATATAAAGTTTTCGTTGTGAAATTTTGGTGAATTTTGATCCGCGATATTCAATACTGAACAGCTGTGACAAATGCTGTTATGGGTGCGGTCGTTGTTTTGTCTCGACCAAAGACAAGTTTGGTTTCACAAGAGATAGATACATGTAAATCTACACACCTATCGACGTGTTCTGTTCCAAAATCGAAATTCTGCTTATCCAAAGCTCTTAATATCGAAAAGATAGAAAAATTAAATTACGGAATGATTTCTTGATGGATAGTATATACAGTTTTATCAATGGAATGTTTGTGAAGGTTTGTACAAGGTCTCCACGAAAATATCTTGGTTTGATGTTGCAAAACACTGGCATAGACCATTACTTTCTCCTGCACCGACCAAGTTCTATAGTATTTAAAATTCAAGTTAATTCCTGAAATGGAAAATCTGAATTAGAGGCGTTATTAAATTTAGCGGTTTTAGAATCGGCAGATTATCAATCTTGCGATAACGTTTTACCGGCTGTCTTCAAAGATCTTTTAGCTTTGCATTTCTAGCGCATATTTTCATTTTCGCGGTTTGTATCTTTTTGAAAGCACTGCGTTTATTGAGAACTACTAAAATAGCTTCAGTTTAGTTTGTAATATTTCTGATTCTTCTGACTTTTCAACCCAACTTTACTTTATCTACGCTAAATGTACATTAATGGAAAAATAATATGTTTTGAGTAGGGAAAGCTGAGCAGATAAAAAAAATTGACAAGCGTGCATATCTGAATGAAATACTGAAGTAAATTTATCAAGAGGAGTGTTTTTGTGACAATAATGGACAGTTCTTGACAGTGTTTGTGCCTTTATAAAGTTGAGCATGATTGAAAATTTAAGAAACTAAAACTGATGAGATTTCAACGAGTAATCTGCAAGAAAATTTTTAGCAAGCTGTATTTTTGTTGACTTTAAATCGTATAGAAAATATCTGAAGGCACACTTCAATTTGACGAACACAGCACATAGGAAAACACAAATGTCTTTCTACTGTCTGAAGAAATTTTCGTCCGGCTCAACTGATTTACGGCGCACATACATTACGATTCAACTTCAAAAAGCCAACAAACAGCGGAAAACAGAGAATTAAAACAAAAACAGGAAATTCGTGATATTACTTTCTTTTAACCTACATTTCATTTTAAAATGAAAAAACTAGATAGAGATAACACAGATCTAGTGATATCGCAAAATTGGACCACCACTCAACCCCGGGTAATATGGCTTCACTGCCGGAAGTCAACTCATAGTGTGCATATTGTTTGACAAAATCCTTAAAAAGGGCCAAACATCAGATATCAGATGAAAAATCGGGCTTTCCTCAATTCTTTCATCTGACAATCTTCTCCAGAATGAATAAACGTTTGATGTTATCGTTGTTGATGTGAACTGAACGAATGCTCTTTTAGGTAAAACAACATGTCTTATTCCAAACACAAATCTAACGAGATTATTTTATAATTTTTATGAACTTTCTTTCAGATACCTTCAACATTTCCCCCCTTTAATCTTGTATCTAACGGGCGAAGGTTGATTTTCACTGATTCAATTCAAATGAAAACGAATGACAGAGAATTTTTCCTCTTCAAGGTTTTTTCTTCTTTTTTTCTCTCACTGTGTGGATTTAATATGAACTTATCCAGAAACTAAATTTTATAGTCTGATTTATAATTCAGTTGAATTAAAATTAAAGAATAGTGAAATTTTACCTCTTTTTAAGATACTTTTTTTCACTTTTGTCTTACTGCGTAGATTTAATATGAACTTATTTAGAAACTAAATTTTATGTTCAAAATAAACAAATTAAGAATTGTGCCTCGTATTGTCATCTGTTTACTGAGAACCCTTAAACACAGAAAGTGCCGCGTAAAAGCTAAAATTCCAACTGGAGTTTTTGGCAAAGGGCTTTGTAAAATACCTTTTTGTCAATAGCCCCACGATTTTTTCACAGCGGGGTGAAAAGAACTCAACAGTTGGCTTGTGCGTAAGAAGCCCAGAGGTAGGTATAACAAAAATTTAAAACAACTACTGTTTGTCCTATGTACGCAATTTTTTGACAAACTTTCACTTCTTTGCAGCTGCAGTTTTTTTAATTTTCCAAACGGATTTATGAGCGCGTCAGCTCGGCATTTGTTAAAGTTGAAATGCAGTTAACATAATTTTCTTGTCTATTTGTCGGCTATATAAACATTATCAAAACAGGCAGTTGAATTTTTTCTAATATCTATTCTGGCTTTTCTGAAATCAACTGATGACTTAATAACAATAAAATGTCCTTGCAACAAAACTAACTGTTGTGTCATGTGGAGTGAGATGTAGGACTATCAAGCTTGTGGCTTCATTGTATGCATGCAACATGATTACTTAGTCGCGCTCGCTACATCCCAGATACTCTGTTTTCTTGATTTTGATTTTAAAATAGCTGTCTGAAAATTTACTAGAACGAAAGAATAGAAATATCGTTCGATCCGTTTGAGCATACACTTTCTAACTTTGAGACAGCGCTTTGCGCTCGCACACTGTTCAGGTCACACGAAACAATACAACCTACTCAATGAGCTCTGATGGTAATTTGGCCTTTTTTCTTTCTTTCGTGTTTGTTGTATTCTTTCGCTTTATTTTCAAACAAAAAGAAACAGATAAGAGATATCAAGAACTGAAACCAGTTCTTGTATAATGGCTTACTTTAATGGCTATCGATGGAACAGTTATTTTTTTTCTTCTCTCTTTGACAGTGCGATATCTCAGTTGAATAGAACTTCTCGCTTCACATTATATTGAAGAAAAGCCAAAAGGTTTTCAACTTCGTTTAAATATAGATTTTACTTCGTTTAAAGGTGAGGTAGGCGACGCTTGAAAACACCCGACCAAAATGTTGTCTTAACCCTACGAAAGTACGATTAAATTATAAGTTTATAATCGTCTTAATTTTGTTTAAATATTCTCAGTTATAGCTGCTGAAAATATTTCTCATATTAACCAGTTTTTTAATTGGCTGATGACAGGATATTTGACACAATAGTATAAGATGTAACTGGAATTACGACCAAACTAACTTGCAAAACTTTTCAAACTTTTCCTTGGACGTTTTCTGAGCATAAAAGCAAGGTTGGGAAGCGCTTCTGCCCACGTAAACTCCGAACGCGAGGGGAAAACTCAATTAAAATGACAGGAAATTCTATAAACAATAGGTATAAAGATAAGCAAACAACTCGGAATAAAGGGCTTGAGTTGCGTGAGACGGTAAAATCTTGAAAACAGAGCCATGCTCTGCAAGCTTTAATTGGCCAACTGAATACAGAAATAAAGTGACTCCGCATAAAATCTCAAAAAGATGAAAATAGTTGCCTTTCTTAAATTCGACATGAACTTGCAGGGTTATGTACAAAATTGACAGTGTTAATAAAAAGACTTCTTGATGAGACAATACCTTGAAAAAAGCAAGACCCATACATGCAATCTTTGAACGAGCCATTCTTTTCCGGCTTTCCTGTCTCGATAAGAGGCTTTTTACTTTCAAAATGCTGCCTAACTCTAGGTGACTGTATAAGCAGTACGGAGTTTTATACTCGTTTAGCATTTTAACAATCAAAATCGGGGGAAACGATTTGAGATTATTTGATTGAAAGCTGAAGCGTTTGTACGATTGTCGTTTAAAAGCCTGACGGCACTTTAAATAGCACGACCCGTGCAATACTTCTGTCATCCATCTGCACTGCCAAATGATCACGTGCTTCGTTTATGCACCGTTTGCACGTTTGTATTTACTAAATCACCGCACTAAACCAGTTCATTTAAAATTAGTTATTTCACATAATAAGTAACGGCCAACTGAATTAATTATTTTAATGAATGAATCCTTAATTTAAGACGCCCCGGTGAAAAGAAAGAATTCACTTCACTCTTGGCTGTCTTCAGGAAAGGAACAAAATCGAAAAAAGAAAAGATTTCAAACAGCTGTAAGTAGAGACCGCTTTATTTTTCTAGATTTTATTATAGAAATAATCAATGGACGGGAGATTGAATGCATTCAAGATCAGTGCAGCAGCGACGTTTCTTATCTTGTTTGAGGCTATAAACTATTTTGCAATTTCCCAAATTTGACAAACACTGACTTGCTCAAAAAACATTGAATGAAATAAAACCAGGTTAAGGACCAGTGTCCAATAATTCCATCTGATTTGGATCAGATCATCAAAACTTCTAATCTTTCTCCAGCTAGGACTCAAATTTATGTTGTGAAATTTTAAACCCAAAATATCTCGGCAAACATCTTAAGATAAACGCAAGTTGTTTTACAGCTTTCTTTCCTTTAGCCATTTTATACTTACCAGATAAACCAGCGCTGTCAAACGATTTAAAACGAACAAAATATCAAAGCCATGCGCGATGGAGAGTTACAAGGTAAAACATTTACTAAGGGCTAATGACTAGGGATCTGCAATATTTTTCTCTCTCTCTCTCTCTTTCTGAAAACCAAAAGAAAAACAAGAGAAAATCATAACGATAATCTCTCATCACACCTTGTAAAAAAGATAAGTTTTTTCCACGCATAAGCCAATGAAAACCATCAAAGTAAACACATGTTATCTCGGGTATATTTTATCATTGCATTTTTTAGAGGAAAGAAAACTGGCGTCATTGAAATAAATCCGTATCATGCCAAGACACAACTGAATACAAATATCTCGATATTAGCCAAATTAGTCGTCAACAAAATAGAAAGATTCACCCTAAGTGTATGCTAAGTGGTGACTTGATTTTGAACACTTTGCAAAGAAGCGGACATCCACGAAACTTCTTGCATTGTGAAACACACTAAATTTCTAATAATTATCAATAACGACTCTTATAAAGGTGAAAGAAGATTTCGCCACATGGAACTGTGAACACATTAAAGGTCTATTAGACTGCAATTTTGCCAAATGTACCTCATATTATCACATATGTCACAATTTGACCCTAAACGCGACCGATTCGATAAAGAAAAAAACATATAATATTGCTTCAGGTTTCATAACGAAGCATCACGCCTTTTAAAAATGTAAAGTTGTGTGTTTTTGTTACAGTACACATAACTCGAATTTCCCGTTTTCTGGCGATTGAAAAATAAAAAGGAAACCGCGCCTCCACGTAAAATTAACCAACATGAAAAACACTCTTTATAAATGAATGAATGGCGTCGATGGTCTTTGGTGGAACGAAGTGAAATTCAAACAATTTCCAATGAGTTCCATATCAATGTCAGAAGCGCGCGGTTTTCAGTTACCACAAACCTTCATTAAAATTCGAAAGATTTCGGTAAAGGAAGACTTGAGTCGTGGAGTCACCCAGATGGCGCGAGGATGGCCTCTTTAGATTGTATAAACAAAGTGTTTACAAACTTAGAATTACCTTATTAATTTAGTATTATGTAGTTCTCATAGCAGAATTTCTTTTGCTGTTTTATATTCTAACCAGAATTAAGTTTGCATACACAATTTCTGAAGAAGACAGGCTTCTAAAGAAGGCAGATGGATGATGTTTGTTCGGAACAAAACGATTACTTTTTAATCAATTTATTCTCTGTGTACATTTGTTCTTGAATATTCCTGAGAAGGATTAACTTTTGCTTTGTAAAAAAACTGGGTTTTTTTTTCTAAAGTCCGAAGAAGAAATATTTTTAAATCTTGTTCAGAAAATAAAAAAATTGTATATCAAGTATAGATTTAACACTACGAATTAGCTGCCACGAAATTGCTAATTTGTTTTTGTCAATTTTTCTAAATTTAGAATGACACAGAAGAAAAAGAATATCATTTGATGTCAGAAAAAGTGACTTTTCGGCAGCCCCTTCTTGATTAGAAAGCTAATTTGACAGTCTAAAAACGCGAAAGAGTTTTGTATATAGTTGATTTTGACGCACAAATTACTTCATAACAACAAAATCAAATCGCTATCCTTTGAAAAAATTCAATTTCACAATTTTAAGGTGCTTAAAAATTATATTGCTTCGCTTTCAAATCTTATTAACTTGGCAAAAGTAGGAAGTTCTAATCAGGAAGATACTTACAAAAACTCGGACATGAGGCAGTTTTGGAAAAAAAATACTGTCATAGTTAGCGGTTTACATCTTGACATTATAGTCATAAGTTGGGTTTCCGCAGATTTTGTGTTCTGATTCAGTTCCCAAACCCCAGATCTTGTGTCAACACAAACCGAGGCCAATTTCCGTTTCTAATTGGGTCAAGCGATGGTCCAAGTTGCTTGTTACGCTTAAATGCAGAACATAGCGTGAAATACAGTTGAATAGTGACCGGTTTTCCAGTCTTTGTTCGGCATTAAAATTACAAGGTTGTTTTATCCGACGCGCAACTTATGGCGGCGAATGGAGTCAATCAACATACCGAGCGAAGCTCAATATGGAAGTGTGGCGCCAGCTAAACTGCGATACAGCTCTTCGCCAAGCATCGCCATTTAAATTTTGCGAGATTCACGACTTTACGAATTAGCAAAGATTCTTCTCAAAATTCTCTATATACGAAATTAGCAAGCTGAGAAAACGAATGCTTAGAGAATCATCCGAAGCTTCAAATATCAAGTACATCTTGCGTGTGTCGTGGTCGGCATTGCAAAAGCATGTGGAGTTTAGACAAAGCACTGGACCCGGCGCCATAACGGCGCCTCATCAAGAAAACCTTATAAATAGCATGTAACATTAGCTTTCACCTCAAAACGGAACACTCGAAAGAAAAAGTTACTTCTTTGGAACGTCTGTCTACCGTAAGCGTATATCTGTCGTAAGGTGAGTGCATTTTAGCGCCTTTGCAAAACATTAATGAGATTAGAGAAGGACTGTGATGCAAGTTACTACAGCTTCGACTGAATGAACCTACCTAGCGACAATGGGCACTTCGTTCAACTCATATGCTTATTGATATAGAGCGCCTGGTTAGCCTAAGAAGTAAACACGCTTACTCTCGACTGCGGCCATTAATTTGAAGAAGTAAACTTCCCATAGTGCTGAAAGATACGTTTTAACCTGTTTAATCACGAGAGATCAGCGAAAATTGGAGTATCTAAGTTCTCTCACCGGGAGATTGATGAGTTTATCTCGATAAGCTAGAAGTCCCTTCAGTGAACAACAACCCGAATTTGTAAATACCTATACATCACTATAGGAGGATATTAAATGTGTCTGCCTTATCATTAAGTGTTTGCGATAATGCAATATCGAACAAGTTTTCAATTTCTTGGTTGATTTTATATGTTTGAAGAAGCGTTGTATACAAATACATTGACTGCGCTACCGAATAGTTCGTGGAGTGGGTAGTCCAGATTTCAACCGTGATAAATTGCGTGTTGAGATTTTGTCATTTTCTCGCTACGAGCAAACAGCTGCGTGAATCTCCTAAAAGACCTATTATGAAACCATTAGGTCCGTGTTAGTTTGATGGAAGTTCATCATTTATGCATAGATTATCACACTTCATGGACAAAGGCTCTAGCATTAAAAATTAGACCTATTTTCGTAATGTTTTCGCAGCCAGTTGCGACTAAACTCTGTTACTTAGATGTTCGGATTCAAAATTAAGAAAACCACGTATTTTATTGTCTCATTATTCGTGGTTTTATAGAAACAAAACTTATGTCATTTCTTACTTTTATCAAAGATTAGTAGTAAAAGTTTATATGGAAGTCTGTGTTGATTGTTTCAGATCTATTGACTGATCTGTTTTTCACACATTCGTTGGTGTATAAACTTTATGAGTTTGCAACTGATAGCGAGATAACTTCTTGTCTGAAAAGCCAAACGAAGAATAATGCTTACTAAAATCCACCAAATACTGTGCGACATCTGACAGAACTCATATGTCTTCATAAAAATTATAAAAGTAGGTTTACTATATTCAATTATGTCAAAATTGGGCTGGAAAACCGCAGTTATCAAAAATTAATGTTCCGCTAAAACCTTTCAATCAATGAAACAATGGTTCAGAGCTTATCAAAGAGAGATGCAAACACAGCTCGGCTTCACACCTCAACCAAATCAAGGGGGAGGGCAACACTTTTCACTTGTAACAATCATATCAGTACTAGATTTGTTCAAATATTGAGAAATATTTATCCTTCTCCTGTTTGAGCAAACACTCATTATCATCTCATCAGAAAACTGTTGCGTTCCCGCACAGGGTGAAAAACTTCGAGACAATACAGCATTAATTATTTAGCTTTCAATTTAGAGATAAATTCTGGGGTTGCAAACCAACACATCGACTCATATGCCCAGCCTCTTACGAGCAACCACCTCGATACAGCGCCAGTGAGCAGGTAAGAGCGAACAGCACTCCAGTTAAGGTCGTATCTCACAGGTCATGGTCGTCCTGGGTTCACAACCTATCATCTCGTATCAAACTTAGATCCAAAAATGTGATAATTATACAATTATCGATTTTAGATAGAATGATTGATAAGTAGTGCGAAGTCCTAGCCGCTCGGTCTGTGCTATGAGGTGGGCCCACGAGCGTGGCGAGTACTGAAATCTAAAGGCATTTCCGGTTTCCCTGCCTGATCCGATTTGAGGCTCTAGTGCCCCACATACAAGCCCTCCTCGCGGATTCCTTCTCCTATCTTTGTTTTGAGTTCTTATCGCAAAGTAAATAAACGAAAAGTGGTAGGATTGACGAGAGGCGAAAACAGCACTCACTCTTTCGTTTACAGGCAAGCAATCAAAGACACCGCCAATAGACTATATGTCGCCTTTCTGACCTTCCAAGCATTTTTCCATTAAACAAAAATGTGTTTCTTTGCAGTTTCTCGGACAGGAGTGGTAGCAAATTACATATACTAGAACGAAATGTCTTCCCTAAATTCTACTCCGGCTTCTGCAGTTTACTTCCTTGGCGTTTGAGGCTCGATAGAAACAGATCATTGTTTTGTTCCCTTGGTTCCGTTTATCCGCTGCGACGATGAACACGCGGATTGAATTAACAGCCTCAAACCATGACGATTAAAAACAAAAGACGAAGTGTTTTCGAGAAGAGTTTCCGCAAATATAGGCAAGAATAATAGTCTATAGTTGCAGTCCGTTTTTGGACCTAAACAAGAGAGCGCCTTCCTTTTGTATTCACTTGACTTCATGCAGGCAAGTTAATGTTTCCTAATAGCGAAAACTGCCCTTAATACTAAAAAGCTTGGACTCGTTGATAAACTGATCACTACTTCAGTATCGTGCGCGATTTCACCAGTGCATGATTCGTAGCGTAATTGCAGGGTTTCAAGAGACAATAAACGATAAAAAAAATAATTTGAAAGATGAAAAGAGACTATAGCTTTTGCATTTACATTTACACGCTTGATTCTTTGTTTTCTTTGCGTTTTCGAGTGGCTAAGGTTGGTTGCCCAAACTTGACATGAAGTTCACATTTTCGTGCACCCTGCCCATATAACGTCTTCTATTCAGTATTCTTCTTGGTGAAATTACAAATACACACTCCTTGAACAGCCGTGGCTACAGCAAACAAACAGCCGAAAGATTCTAAAACGAGGTGCTAAGCTACTTGATCAAAAGTAAAGGTAAATCTGTAGTTAGGTCACAAAAATGGAGAGAGAGAATTTGGATAAACCGGCGACATGCAAATTTAACTTTAAGGGCTGCACTTGTGGTCATTTTCTTGTTTGTGTCCTTCCACGTTTGTCTATTCCTGTGCCGTTGCAAAACTGTTGAGATTCTCAGCGACAAATTCAGGGCCATTTTACTAAGGTTAAAGCCTGGATTAAACAGCCCAGAAACAATTACTTGAACTCCTGAACCAAAAATGCCATTTTCTGAACAGACTTGAAAACTGACCTGAGTGCATTGCGTCCGTTTTCTCTTTGACGTTTTCTGAAAAATTCCCGTTGACAAGGACAACAGATCAGTAAATAGTTTACTTCTAACCCGTTTATCGCAAGATATCGAGAACTTTATCAGTGAAAAACTTGTAGTTTACATGCTTCAATGAGCCCCGAATAATAAACTTCGAGAACGGTGAAATTGACTGCACAGATAAGGCGATACAAGGACAATGACAAAGTTTCCGATGTAGACTAGTTTCTGATAAGAGAGTGTGAGAAACCGAGGATAATTATATGAATTTAAGGATGCTGCAGGATATGTTTAAGTACTTAAGTCCTTTTGCTTGCATCTTCTTTATTAGGACGAGTTTCTAACTGCTGATTCAACTGATAATGATGATCAGAAAGGGACAAGCCAATATAACATCCATGGCTCGATCACGCGGCTTAAGTTAACTCAAAAAATCTAAACACTACACGAATAATTTTACTATTGTTATGCTAATAGTTTCCATGTCGAAAATAACGAATTATCTCTTCCAGTTTTTGTTTTTAAAAAGCTACTCCAATTCGATTACGGATGCTATCTCTCATTTCTGTCAATTCTAGTAACTATTATGAAATTGGCCGAGATTTGTTCTTTCTTTATTAACTACCCAACACTGAACAAATACTGAAACAAATATCTCCCATAAATTTGTTTAATTTGCCTGTTTGTATCTAGAAAAGATATGTTCAACCAGTAGAATGTATATAAATATGGACTAGGAAGTTTTTGTTTCCTTAGATGGAAAGTTTCCCGGTGAACTGACTTAAAAATAAACTCGGCTTTTCACAGTGTCAAAAACCACAATCCACATTAACACTTTGTACGAGAGAACAGCTAAAGGAACTGTTAATCTCTTTTGCTCAATGTAAGATTTATTTGGTGAGACTCTCTTGATGTGTTTCCTTTTTGTAGTCAGTTTCCTAATTTGTCCTACTTTAGAAATTCACAAATTTTGCTAAATGAGACTTACACTGAAACGTCTTAGCTCAAAATGATGAATTTCGATAATTTTAAACATAACTCCTCTATTCGAATTTCCGCCCAAAAACTCTATATGTGTTCAACTTTTCCGAAACAATATCCCTTTTTTAAAAACAGTGATTAGGGCATAACTTCTAATAGGTTTTTTAGAACTAAGACAATCAAATTCTTTCATCATTCAGAAATTTTCAGTTTGCATTTAAAATTATACAATTTTGTTCACAGCGAAAGCAGATGGTAATTCAGTACAATAATTTGTACTGTGATTTCGACGCACACGACAACTCTCGATCCTAGTCTGAGAATGAATTATTTGACACTGTTGAAAACCTCCAAAGCGTCTTTTGATGGAGATCCTCCCACTTTCTATATTTACCCTCTAGTCTCAAATTTGATTTCCTTTCTCATTGTGTTGCGGTTTTGTAAAACGCTTAAATTCTGTCAGCGAAAACTACAGGCGAACCCTCGAAGCTCTGTTTTGTGTCAGAGTGAAGGATTTAACATGCAAACTGACGGCCGGACCCTTCAATGATAAAATTAGCCTATAGCTCTCTACCTACCGCGGTGTTAAACTCTGTTCTTGAAAAGATGTTCTTTCCTGTGAGGAAATTCTTGACTTGATTGCTTTTAAACAGCTGTATAATTAGAAAGAATGCACTTGACGGGTGTAGATCTTTTTTGCTTACGAAGTCGTAAACTAAGATCACCAAAATATTTTGAAAAATGTTTTACAATGGCTCGAAGAACAAACAAAAGATTAAGCTTTTTGTCCGTCAACTATCACCAATAATTTATTGTCTGGACTTTCTCGGGCCCCTGCAAGTTTCCTGGCCAGTCAAGTCCAGTCTAATCAAGTTAACGAAATAAAGGTAGAGAAATATTGATTCCAGGAAGTTTTGACTTGGCAAGAGACGTTATAAGCCAATACAAGTCCTTCACTCTCTGCGTGTAATCCTATTTTATCAGCAAATTTCCCTTTATCAGAGTATCAACGCCAAAAGCAAAGTTAAACTTTGATCCGCTCTATAGCTTGCAGAAAATTAAGAAGATATACTTGATTTCGATTAAGATTTGCACTTCAAACATTTCATACGTGCAATATGCGTTCAAGATAGCACACTATCTGATCAAAATTAAGGTGGTTTCCGTCGAAACATTTCAAATTATCACTTTGATTTGCAGGTTTGGAGAAAGTTTTTCCCTGTGCTTATGACGCCAAAAGTGAATAAAATCCTGCTCACAGTTTGGGGGCGGTGATAATTTTTTTTATCAAGTCCTTTCCGGAGATTTCGTTTCTCAAAACAAGTCAAAATTTGTAATAAACATAGAGTCTGTTTGAAAATCAGGAAAGACATCACCCATCTAGCGATTACAAGTTAGATTTCATCACCAGAACAGTATGTACACAACGCCAAAAGAACTGAGTGCTTTACTGATAACCCTTTCGTCCTGAAGTTATCTCTAGGCAGGCTTTGCGTACACGTTTAAGAACAGAGACTCCGTCTGTAACAAAAGATATGGTTAATTCAACTGTTCAGTTGCTGTGGCTGTAAGTCGGTACAGTTTGTTTGTTCGCGCGTTGTGGAAGCATTCAAATCGAATCAGAGAACCGCTCAAACGCAAAGCAAAAAATATCTCTTCAAAATGAGTTCTTTTCTTCAAAGCCACTCAAGATCGTGCATCGTGGGAAGCCTTTGTCCACTGGTCTACTTCAAGGAAAAATCGCTAGACTTGGGCACGATTCCTGGTAAATACTTTCCATTTTTATTTTGTATTTTTAGTTACAGTAGCTGCTGTGTTTTGCGCTATTGTACATCCCGAATGACATGCACAATTTAGAGACATTTAAGAAAAAAATCCCTTTAAGGCTTAGTCTTGATAAGGCTATTAAAATGAAAACATAGAATAGACACCGGTCGGCAACCAAATTAAAAGCTAAAGTAGTTATTGTACAGATTGCCCAGAAATACGGGCTGTAATGACGATGACATTTAATTAATTGACAAAATTGTGAAAACTCTGATAAAAACACATCGGAAAAGGTGGTGCATCAATATTTGATGAGAGCTAATTCTAGGCAAGTAACTAATAAGTTTTCATAAACCAGATTATGAAGAAAATCGTCGAGTTTTTGCTTTTAGTTTAGTGGGCGTCTTATCAAAGAATGTATTTGCCAAAACTTTTTCTTCGTTCCCTAAAAAGCTGATTTTGTTTGAAATTTTAGTTCATAGGGGGTAAAAGTCCTACCGTGACTCTAGAAGGATATTTGGAAAAACAAAGCCGCCTTACTTGTTAAATTTTAAATGATTTCACCCACTTGAAAGCAAAATTTTTATTCTGTTTTATTAAATGAATTACGTTATTTTGGTGTTTTCGAAAAGACTTGTGTTTTAAAAATTTATACTGCATAATGGACCTATAATTGAATCACTGATAACGCGAATACGCACAAGCAACAGACTCGTGATTGCTTATGTAAAAAAAAATCTTTAAATTCACTACACAACGTTCTTCTTTGGCCAAAAAAGTACGATATGCTAACTGCAACAAGGTCAATATTTTAATGGATCGTGTTAAATAAACACCATTTTTAAGGGTTTCTCTCACATTATTGCCGGTTCTTTGTAGTTCCCTGGGAGGTCTAGAAAGCTTCACTGAATAACTACACCTCGGTATGAAGAAATGGTGCTTGCCTAGAAACAACATCTAACCACTGTGCCAGAATAGAAGAATTTCATAAAAAATTTTTCCGGTGACAGTTCATGAGGAGTGTTTGCTTGCCAGTGATAATCGCTGCTCCCGTGTTCTTGTGTAAATTACACCATCGTTTCATCCTTATCACATCTAGGTCTTGGTACCATCTTTTGTAATCACTGTGATTATAACGATTATGATTATTACTTGTTTACGAAATTCTCTTCAAAGGAACTATGAAGGGTAAATATTTTCTTTACATTCATCATCTTTAACCCAGCAGGGTATCAAGAAAGGAAGTTTTTTCACAGAGAAATTGTTTCATCTTCTTGATGAAATAGTTTTGTGAGGCTGATTGATACAAAGATCTTTCAATCTAGTTTAAACAGGTTGTCAGAGCCGCGTCTCCCTGTCTACGCGGAAATATGCAATGCTAGCGGTCGGTTTTTGTTGGGAGTTAAAGATGACAGTTTACTCGGGTGTCACTGACCAATTAAGGTGCCATTCTGTTCATTCCAATGAGAAAGGTCATTCTCTTTTGTTGCATCGAAGTAAACTTTCGTTCTCCGACACGGAACGCCACCAATTCTTAGTAAAACTTTTCATCAAACGCAACTTTATTTGTTTGTTTTAACGAAAAGCTGCGTACCTCTAAAACAGACAGACGATAAGACTGCTAGAATTGTAGCAATAAAATACTTTCCAACGAGTCCAAATTTTTTATCGTTCTGGATAGGTCAGTCACGTATCACCTGCTATAACAATGTATCCAAGTTCTAAGCCAATCACATTACAATCTTTGATAATTAGGAGCGCCATTTATGTGCTTAAGTCTCTTTGTTCTGTTCTTAATACGGATGTTTCATATATTTTGCTCGAAATTCGTTTTTGAAGCTGTTCATTCCGCCAGTTTTTATAGATATCGATCTGCTCTCGTGCCTTTGTTTTGATTTGGAATATTCCGCATAATCTGCCCATAGTAAACAAAGTTCACTGTCGTCAGCTTAAAAAGTGGATCGCTACCCTTCATGTTGTTTTATCAGCAAGAAAGGCCGCGGCGATTACAAATGCAAACAGCTTTGCTCAAAAGCTGATTGAGTGATAAGTTATGGTTGATCGAGATGTGAGATCGTGCGTAAGCTATTCCAGTATTTGTCCTTGCGAAAAGAGAAAAAAAATCTTTGTTCCAAATTGCCGCTGGAGGCTACGTGAGCTGAACCAAAAAAACAATGTGGTGGACAATGGACCTCCCATGTTACCAAATATATGCGTCACTTTTGGATCCCATATATGATAGCCTTGTAATTTTTTTCTGGACTGTTTCGCGTGTGTATTGGATAGAACACAGCAAAGACCCATGCCCCTAATTTTTCTCTTCTAAAAAGTGTACAAGAAACCCAACTGTTTGATTGGCAGGTGATCATGGGGAAAGAATTGATTGTTTAATTTGCTCACCAATGAAGCAATGAAGGGAGAGACAAAGCAAGCGAACGTCAAGTTAGACAAAAGCTGAAACAATGTGATTGGTTGTTGACTTGACCTGTCCAACATCTTGTGTCTCTAGCGGCTGCCTGGCGCCGAAATGGTGGGCGCATTTAATAAGTTTGGCCTGGTTTGCTTGCTACAAGCTTTCAAAAACTGCTTGAGTTTAACCAGACACCACAGAGCACAGCTAAGGTGAAGTTCGTTGTCAGATCCGAGAGACGTCTCTCAAAGGTGTTAGCAAAACAACCCGAATATTTTCCTAGCGCCTTTCAGAGGTGATTTTACCTAAGGTTTTATTTTTATTTTCTCTCTTCAGTACTCATTTAACGAAAAATACTACAGACTACAGGTTGTGGCATTGAATAACTGAACTGTATCAAAATCTGACTGTGCCTTATCTGTGCATTTATCATTCCTTGGAGATGGAACATGTAGACATTTTACGCGTTACAAGCCCGGGAGAAAATTTCCTATCACTATGAAATGAAAGCGATTGCTTGATGTATGCCGTTTAAACATCAGATAAACGACGGAACTAAGTTGCGCACGTTATGATGTGAATGGAACTTCCGTCCATAATGTTCCTCTTAAAACGTCTTGCGTCTCACGTTGCTTTTCCCATTGAAATAATCCTAATTACAAATTAGCGTTTCTTCTATTATTCTCGCCAGTTATTGTTACAAGTCGTGTTAGCCGTTAAATAGAAGCTCGTTAGGAGCTGGTTATTAGACGCACTATAAAAGCTGCTCTACTTGTCATTACAGGTATCCAGTGTGTTTCTCTTAGACCTGTTATGGAAGGCATGAACACCGAGCATCGTTGGATTCATCCAGTCGCCAGTCAACACGAAGGCGTTCAAGGCAGTGAGCGAATGCAGTCGGGCAGCTGTAATGCACAAGGGATGGGAATAATGGAGCCAACGCAACTCCTACCTCCAGACGAAGTTGATGTTTTCTTCCATCACCTTGATGGGTCTGGAAACGCAGGTAATGCTTGGTCGTACCCTGGAGCGCGAGGATATCGTCCATCCATGTGTCAAATGACAGCCCATGGACCCACGGCTTTCCAAGATCCGCAGAGTCAAGGTGCCCAGCCAGGCAGTTGCAGTAGAGTATTTCTCCCCACTGCGGCTCGAGTACAAACTGGACAGGTTTGTCGTCCTCATTTCCACCCGCCGTTGCAGTGGATTGAGAGCAAACCAACTCCAGGATACCCCGGCTGTGCAACAACCAACCCAGCATCGGTTTGGTGTCCAACGTTTCAGCAAGGACACAGACCGAGTCCTGTTTCTGTTCCAGTATCTGTGACGAGCAGCGGCGCTGGTGGTGTTCATAGCTCGCCTCATCTCTTTTCATTCCCTCCAACGCCGCCAAAGGAAAGCACACCAGAAGGAAGCAGCCTGGTATCCGATGGCTTCTATAGCTATAGCAGCAATGATGAAAAACGCTTTAAGCCAGGAATTGGGATGCAGTTTCCCCCGAGACCAGATCTGAGAATAGCAGATTCGGCGCTTGCAGGTTATCCTTCTCAAGCTATTCCGCATTATGTTGGGTCTGAGATAAATATGTCTTCTTTCGGGTTGCCAGGAATAATGGCTAATAGAAACTTTACGCGAACCAGAACGAAGAGTCGATCAAATTCAGGTTAGTGCAAAAGCAAACAAAGCTAACTGCAGATAAAACGGCTTTTAAAAAGGTTTCCTTTTCCTTATTGAATTGAAACGCACTTCCTTTTGGTTTTGGAAACAATCGAGAAAGACAAAAAGTGAAAAATATTTTAATTTTACCTTCAAGAATTTTGGCTCAGCGCGTGAGCAAATCTATCAGATCGCGCCAAATTCGTATCTTTGTTGTTTCGATATTTCTGTCTGGTTTTGCGTAAGTTTTGTCAGCATTAAAGACAAATTGAGATTTTTAAACAGTTTAGTAAACGAACGTCAATAGTTATTCTTTGAAACATGTGTTGTATTGTGCCGAGTTGAGGCTTGGAAGTCTGCAAAATATTTTCGATCGGATGGGCTTGTGAACATTTCCATCGGAGATCTCTGTGAAACTTCAAACTTCACACATCACTCTTGAAAGAATTTCCTCTATTAACCTTGACGTTTACCAACACAAATTTCTCAAATTGTTTTCCCTTGTTTTAGTTTTGTTTGTCTAAATTGAGGGGGCTGTGTTTATTATATCCGTTTATATGTTTTTAACACATTTTCATCAACATGTTCTTTTTTAATGTGAACAATACAATTTGACTTCCCTCAGGCCGTGTATTCCGAAGCATTTATCTCCAAAACAAATGGTACAAAAAGAGTTGAAAACTGAGCCTCAAAATCGAAGACCATTGTCCAACTGGGTTTCTTAAAATTATTTGTCAATTTATGACGCCTTCTTCTTATCATTTGTGTATTTTTCTTTTGTATATTGTAGCAGATGGACGAGAATGTATAAATTGTGGAGCAACCTCGACTCCGCTTTGGCGGAGAGATGGAAGCGGTCATTATTTATGCAATGCGTGTGGACTGTACCATAAGATGAATGGTGCCAATCGGCCTCTTATCAAGCCTAAAAGAAGACTGGTGAGTTTAGCGATTTCAACAGATTTGGAGCCTACTTAATCTGTTTAGCAGTTTTTTTCCGTCCTGCTCTCTTATCATTTATTTTGAGGTTAATTTTGTAATTATCACGCGCGAGTTGTTCTCGATGGCAAGATAGCGAGCTATGTACATCGATGACAGTACATTGTGTTAAAATTTCAAGACCTTCTTAATATTAATCAGATGCTAAACTCCGAACGAGGACTTTGGCAAGGATTAGGGCACTGTGATAATTGAAATGGCACAAGATCCGGAAAACTCTTTGAAGAAATCTTGTTCGAAAACGTTTATCACTACACTGACAATCCTTGTCCAAAGAAGGAAATATCTGTTTTAGCAAATTCTTTTTGACTGCTAACCCGAAGGCAAAGTTTTGTGGTTCATTGCCGTTCACACGAAAGCGCTAAGAATTTATTTCGTGAAATAAAGAACAGAAATTAACAGAATAAGTTTGGACACGAGCCACTTAATAGCCATATGAATGAAACAAATTGTCCCTGATATTTGGGAATATCAGGTTTTTAAAATGCCTCGCTTCAATTGTTCTTTCCACAGTCCGCTGCTCGACGCGCTGGAACTTCTTGTGCGAACTGCCACACAAGCCAGACAACTCTCTGGCGGAGAAATGCAAACGGAGACCCTGTTTGTAATGCCTGTGGTCTTTATTGGAAACTCCATGCTGTAAGTAAAAATATTTTTTTGTACGAAGATTCTGAAATTTTCAGCCAAGGAAGTGGAGTACTGAGTTGTGGTAGATTTAGACAAAACAGATAAGATCACCAAGATAACACAATCCTAATATCGGGCTATCAGAATCAAATTTATTTATCGTTAATGGTTTGCACATTGATAAACAAACAGAACCAAAAGCGTAGAAAGCTTGTTTCTTTTACGAATAAAAGTAGCTAAAGAGCTTGACTTTAAACAACTTTGTTTTATTCAAGAACGTCGAGAGAGTTGTTTGCATTAACCAGTGAATGAATAATTAAGTGGGATTTTGCTCTGGTAAAAGTCTGTATGTTTTCTAGCCAGCAGCTGGTTTAAAGTTACTCTGGCTTGTTTTAAAACATATTGTAAGGCAGTTTCAATTAGTCTTCCAACCAAGAGCGTAATATTACCCCTGTTTCCGGCTAGCTTCTTTTAAGTGGAAAACTTAAATGTACATTATTTTTATCCTTTGACTTGATTCGGACTACAACAAACATTTCCTCATTTTCATCAACACTTTGACACATACGGTTGAAGTTTTGTCCGAAGTAGAGTTGTTTTATAGTTTTCTGGTCGGTAACAGTTATCTCTCTTTGTTTCCTGCTATTTACATTTCTAATTTCTTTTACACAATTCATAAAGGCGCAATATTACACTCTGCAGGACTCCTTTCATAACCACTTGCCAATCTGTCAAAGTCAACAAAATATCCTTCAGGAGAGTTTGCATGCTAAATTAATTATAATTTATAAATATTTAAAATAGCGACTTCTGTCCGTTGCACGTGCGTTCAAGCAAAACATTTTTTCTTTCATCGTTTCGTTGCAGAATTTAAAACATAAACTCTCTTGAAAAGCAATAGTTTTGTCTCTGACCCAGACATATCCTGGTATCTTGTTGTTTTTTTTGTGCGATGTAAACATCGTTTCTTGCTTTAGCTAATGGCTTCTTTATCAGACGACTAAAATAAATTATGAGCCATTTCCTTCGGGTAGGATATAGATAATGAGAAAAGAAATGACGATTTTGACCACTTTCTCGCTGTAAAGAAAATAAAATGTCGTGCATCTTTTCAAAAACTTATCAAAGTTTTAGTAATTTGATTTATAATGGCAACGTTTTAAAACGTCTTATGAAAGGAAATGGTTTATGTCCCGAAATAAATTAAATGTTCGTGGTATTTTGTTGTTTTGATTATTGTTATAAGACCATTATTTCAAGGACGCAAGGGGTCGGCAATTCTCAAAGCCTGTGATAGGTGAACAAACTAACAAAGAATGAATTTTTCGTGTTTAATATGTAGTGAAGCTTCACGTCTTTTTGTTTCCGCATCTCCAAGGTTCCAGCAATTTTGTCAGAAGTCTTGATGGCGCGGGGGCTTTAGTGGAGCGTTTAAAAAATTTAATCGAACAAGAGTGTTGTAAAGTGTTGCTGCGTTACTTGAAACTCTTCGAAAACGTATTTCAGAATACAAACTGTCTCTTCTTCAAAGTTTTAAGTAGATTGTTAGGCTTTTTCACTTGTTTTGAGCGAAGTTTCGCAATTAATTATAATCCTAATCACATCCGTGATTAGTTTGTGGGAATTAGACTGAAATAGCTCCTACGCTATCCCGAGGCTATCAGTGCTTACGTTGTGAATTGACCTGGTTGGGCCTTCAGGCTACCTTAGAATAAGAGAACTGATATTGTCAACCAAGCCCTCTATTATTGAAGGGACAATTCGCTAAACCAACAATTCAATTTCCTAAGAAAACTTAAATGGGGTTTTTACACACGAAGACATATGTTGTCTCGTATTGCCGCCGTTATTGTTTGTGTTGCCATTTCTGGTTAACTAAACTCCTGATTTTTTTGCTCTTTCTACCCATTAATTAGATCAACCGACCGCTATCGATGAAGAAAGACGGCATTCAAACACGAAACAGGAAAGTTTCGTCCAAGAACAAGAATAAAAACAAGGGAGTGAAACAGGAACACAAAGATGACAATAACCTAAAGAGTAACAGCAACGATATTTCTGCCTGCTACAGTCCCACAAGTGTTATTGCTTCGAACACGTTTAGTCCAGTGATTAGTGCTGGCGGTGTACATACCCCGACAGCGTTTAGCAGGCCGACGATGCCAGCTTATCCCGGCATTCATCCTGGTTTATACGGTCCAATAGTTCCACCTTCATCAGCTGGCTCGCTGCTATCCGCGCCTCCTAGCCTGTCAGTCTCCTGATCTTAAGACACGTTAATATTGCCTGCCAAAGGTTCGAAAACTTTCGTCTGCACGACGTGTAAAGAAGAAATATTATCAAAATACATCATACACGTAAAAGAAACAAAACTGCTGTTGGGTCCAGCCTGCTGCTGATAAGTGAATTATCAGAAAAAGATAAAAACAAGCATCTGTAGGTGTAGCTGTATAAATGACGCCCTCGATAACATGGCTAGTTAAGACATTCTACTGGACTCAAGTTGCATTACGATCAATTTCGGTGTTAATAGTTCTATAGGTCGTACGATAAGATATGAAATGTTGTACATTTCACCTTTGTGATGATAAAAAGACTATTCGAGCAAGATAAATCCACATATTTGATTGCACGGAAATTTTATGCAATTCAGTTTTTATCGCAAACTTGCGGTGACTCTTAGCTCTTTCCCAGCGCGAAGATCGCCATTCGTGTACAACATTTCACTCTGATTACAAGCTTTTTTAATACAGCTTGAGGAAATACGTATATACTAAATGAAATTCTTGTATATTGTCTGTAAATTAATAGCAACAAAGAAATAACTTTCCATTTTGCCTGTCTGTACTTCCAGTAAGTCGCTTCAACCAGTGGTGTTAGTACTATATACATCAACGCCACCAACAAGAAATGTCAAAAAGAAACTTGAATTATGTGATGTCAAATTGCCCATACATGTACAAAATTAATGTTTGTTTATCGTTGTGAATTGTCTGTTCCTACATAGATAAAAATAAAAGCAATTCGAAACAGAATCCATGCAGTATTATTCTTGTTCTTGGCTCGGCTTTTTTCTCTTACGGAGTCCGCTGGCAAATTTTTGATCATGAGGAGTGGGATGTTTGGAGATGTTATCGTATCAATTTTTATAAAACTTTACAGTTTTCAACAATGTCTCAAGATATGCCTAGAATCGCTTTTAAGGGCCATATATCAAAAAGAATATTTCGGCTTAAATTATCGTAAAACAGTCTGCATTCGGTACAAATTCAAGTTTTAGAAAATTTGATTTGACACGAGTGATGGCATGAAATTATCGCTGCTATTACAAAAACCTTTTTGCCATCCCAGTTCATATCAAACATGTTAACAGGATGAGATACAATAAAATAAAATGTGATATTATAGAATTAAACCAAAATTTTTAGTCTGCCTAAGAATGTTTTAATTGCCGTGAGAATTACGTAAGACGACCAGTCTTTTGAACAAATCTGTTTCTTAGTCTTCTCTTAAAAGACAATTTTCACAGGCTAAGGTGTAAATTGGCTTGTCATGCAAGTGAAAAGTACAAGGCTGAAAACAATTGCATCAAATTTGCGTGAGATTCCAACAAGTGTGCTATATTTAATTTGATTGGCGTTTTTCGAATAAGGTGTCGGTTGCAAAAGTGCTGGCAGTGATTCCATAGTGATACTTCAGTGAAGATGGAATTTCGTTCAGTCTTCTAGTAGCTCCGTGTGTTGCACTATAATCTATGTCTCACAGACTAGGATATTTACATCATAAAGCAAAAACAGGGTCGTTTAGAAAAGCGATGTTTTAACCGAGTTTTTAAGTTTTTAAAGAGTTTTAAGATGGACTGTTGTGAAGGTATTAACCACGGCAATTAGTCTAGGTTACAAATAATGGGGAATATGCCAAAACACATCTAAACTAAATTCCATATTAGATCTGGTTCTCAGTGGAAAATTACACGCTATTCACAAACTTCAGTCATTTGTTATTTGAAATGTTTAAAATGGGATTCGTATTTGGGAAGTTTCATCGGATTTGTGTGTGAGAAACAGAAAGCAGATCTTTCTATTTTCTAATCCGGTATCGTGTCTTGTAAATATTTTAAACCAAACAACCCAAAGGTATTCAGGGAAGAGAGACAAAACATCATCTAATAATTTGCATCTTCTATACGATCGCTTTTAGAACTTAGTTCAAGCAAATACAGTGAAATTGACAAAATCTTACCGTACTTTTTTCCTGTTATAACCGGGCTTAATAAATCCGGTACATATCAAGTATCAAACACAGAATCAAATAATGTTTTAAAAATTTCCTTGCAGTCAAATCCGTAGTGCCTGTTATTTGATATTCTTACTACAACAAGATAGATTGATAGAAAGTCGATGGTAATTGTTGTTGTTTTTGGTGGCAGAATTAGAAAGTAGTGGAGATGATTGTTAAGAACGGGTTGGTTGATTAATTTACAATGCACACTGGTGCTTTCAGTTATCCTAACGAAACTCAACAAAACATGGAAGTGCAAATAATCAATTTTGTCTGCTGATAATAAACCGAAGCAAAAGTATTTCCTTCGACTTTTTCAATGTTCTGAATATAAACAAGACCACATTAGAATTTGGTATTCGGTAAAAGAATAAAAAGATGTATAAAGCCATATTAAGAGTAATTGATCCAACTATATAATATAAAAAGAATACGTTCTCTATGTTAACTTTATTATGCATATAAACTGCAGAGAAAATATTCGTCGGCTCTTTTATTATTCGCGTATAATTTGTTATTATCCATTCCGAACAGTTTTTAAAAAGGGAATCCATTACTTAGGTAACATACAAGTATGTAGATCCACCTTTTTACACTCATTATGTTTTATAAGAACAAAATAGTTTCGTCCAAGACTCGTTCTTAATTCAAGCTTTTGAGTTTGGGAGTTTTGGGCAAATTCAACAAAAAAAGGTTCTTGTTCTGTATATAGAAAACGCACAGACTAGTTTTTGACTATTAACATGGATTTGAGAGAGTTAGCATTTGTGCAGACTCGCCCCCGCTTTCACTTTTCAGTAATTAGAAGCTATTATATCTCTATATTGATATAGCTCTAATATGCATTCCTGAACTACTAAACTGCACTTAGTTTGCTAAAACCCAGATCTATGTTAGTCGAAAACCAATAAAAGCTAGGTTCCCCTGAACTGTTACAAAAGAAAATTGTCTTTTCAACCGACTGTAGATCATACTTGGCATTGTATAAATTGATTATTCGTTTACGGCTAACATGATATGGCTGATTGCTTTAAATTAGTGTATAGAATTTTGTTTCAAAACATTTACATCTCACTGACTTGTTTCCTGTTTCAGTAGTTAGACTTTTCTCATTTTTCCCAGCTTTCCATGTGCTTTTTCTAGACAATGGAATTGAACGTTTCAACTACATTATTCTGGACAGGCTCTAGTTACCACCCAGTGGCAAAGCAGCTCAGTTCACAAAAGAAGTAATGAAATTCGAAGGCCACGTGTTTATACTGAAAATAATTGTAATACTGAATGTTGTTTACGGAGTTTTCAAACCGCCCAACTAAAACAAAAACTACATGGTTCATTATTCACTCACTGTCACTTGCAAATGAAAACCTCGGAGTTGCTGTATGTTTTACGTATTTGATAAAGATTGCAGACTCGACCAGTTTCTATGGCCTTTTAGTTTTATCACGCAGTTGCATTTGTTACGTGTGTAAAAAAAAGATTCGAGTTGTTGGAACAAAAGGATAGACGAAAGTATTAAATAACAATAGTATTAAAAACAATTTTAAAAAAGCTGTCGGAAGGGGAAAATAACGCAAAAGTCTAACAACAGAGGCGAAATTCATTGTTTGTTATGTGTGTATTGAGGAATTGGTTCTCAGAGAAAATTATATTGAAGTCTTGATAAAATCAGAGATAACGGTCCGGCTGATCGGTCGTATCTTTCCAACAGTGAACTTTCATTCAGTCTTATTTATCACCAACATTATCTCTGTTTTCCCCGCTGGAGTTCACAAGTTCTCATTTCCTTCTCTCTACAGGTTACACTTAGTTTGTACTTAGCAGCCACTCACATCAAGGAATTGTTTGTCGCCAAGTTTGTCTATGATATCGCAAGATCTGCAGTCTTTAAAAATGCCCTTTTAATAGAAGGCTGAGCCTGTTAATTAGAATGCAGCACCATACCACTTGCTTGGCAGTCGGTCCTGTTATCTAAAACTTCATTCGGGCAGTCTTTGAACCTCAGTCATTTACACAGTAAAAGCTGGATCGGTGTTCACGATGGATAAACTATAATGCCGCAAACTACAACAGAATAATTTCTGACGGCGTATATTTAGAAACAATGTGATGTTTCAATAACAAATGCTTTATATTAATAACTGAAAAGTATAAACTGTCTTCTCAAAACGAAACTAATAACTGCCTGTGATCTCCTGTGACGACCTTTTGAAAGGTTGCTTGCAGTGGAACAGTTATCAGTTGTTATCGTGAATCTACTGTACAATGCAAAGAAAGCTGAACACAATGAAATTATACAAAATCCAAGTGCACACAAAATATATCTAGTTGAACTGATAAAGGAAGTTTCTGTTGTTTAGGCCTGTTTGTTGAGTCTTTGTGGTTCTTTTGTCTTTCCCCTTGGATAGAACAAGCAACTGAAGCTCAGTGAGGATACCGACTCAGCAGAGAAAACGTCGAGACAACAAAAATATTTACATCACGAGTTTTATTAAACTTTTTTTGTGGGGGATGAGGATGGGGTGGCCCAACCAACTTCACTCGTATTATACACCTTCACTGCGTCAGTCACAAGCAAGCCGACACTTCTAAAAAAGCCGGGACAAAACACAAAAGGGCTCTTCTCCTTGTCATGCTGCGTCAGATATGAAAACATTTCTAGTATTTAGGAACAAAATTAAGATTGATCACGGCGTTTTTATTTACAGCTGTTTTCAAAAAAGGTTGTCTCATTCATTCTGCGGCATTCGTGCATTATGCACTAGTACTCAGGTACTCGTACACACTTTTTACACACTTAACTGTTTAGATGAGGTATTTATTCTTTGGTACACAAGAAAACTGTGTTTTATGTTGAAAAGTATTTGGTTGTCCAAATTTACATACTTTTAGACGCAGCCGGTACAGACTTGCATCTTTCCTTCGGTTTTGTCAGCCCATAATTCCCTTCGGTCGTGGTATGCACCAACCGGAACCAGGACGATCTGCTTGAGAAACCTAAACGTTGACTTTGTTGTCAACTTCGGTTTATTGGGTTTGCGGAAAAGAAATGTATAAAACTGTTAGAGTTCAAGTGACTGTTAGACATCTGGTGATTTATTATTCCAATTATTTTCATTTACAATTACAAAGGTGATCACACAAGTATTCAGTGGCAACACAGTATGGGATATCCAAACCACACAGCCACGGCCTTGTGAGACTAAAATAAACAAAAACACCGCCAAACTGTTTGCCGTCGGTCTTTCGTATTTTTTTTTAAAGGAATTCTGTTTAGTTCAGTACATCATTCTGTTCCATGCATACACTAAAGTATTTTTATAAAAACTATTATTATCTCGGAATGAGATACCGTATAACTCGAGTTGAGTATTTTTTTAAAAAGCGATAACTTGACACCTGGATGAATTTAAAAAACTTAAAATACTAAAGAAAGTTTCATTAAATAATATCACTGTAAATTTTTTTTAAAATACAGAGATTTACGAAAAGAGGTATCAGTAGCTTTCAGCTGACTTTGCTAAAATTCAAGAGAAGAGATTACGCGAGTTTAATTGTAAGAAGAGAGAGGTGTTGTCGGCTGAGGCAGAACTCTGAATTATTCATGTCCCTTATTAGTTTGCAAAGACAGTTACTCAGAGGGGATAACCAGTAAGGAAATAAAGTTATCTAGCAGTCTAAAACTTCTGTATGCCCAGACCTACGCACTATGGTGGTTGGGCGGCAAGCCGTGGCCAACCACGTGCGGACTAAAACCTATGTTCTATATACATTTCCAAAAAGAAAAAGAAATTCAATAAAAAGATAATAATTCAATAAGAGGATAGTGCATCCTTAATAGCTAAAATAAGTTCTGTTCAGTTCAACATGTTAAGAGTTCGGATTTGGGTCATCATCGTGCAGACCAAACCAGAGTTCTATATAAGTTCCCAGCAATAAAAATTAAAAGGAAAATTGTTCGATAATTAAGGGGTTAGAGAACCATTAAAAGCTGATATGAGTTCTGTTCAGTTCAACATGTTAAGAGTTCGGATTTGGGTCGTCATCGTGCAGACCAAATCAAAATTCTATATAAGTTCCCAGCAATAAAAATTAAAAGAATAATAGTTCGATAATTAAGGGGTTAGAGAATCATTAAAAGCTGGTATGAGTTCTGTTCAGTTCAACAGTTTAAAAGCTCAAGCAATATGAAGGGAACTGCTGATAACAGTCTTCTGCATCTGGAGGGTGATCGATCGGCTGTTGTCGCCTACAAGATCTTTAACTGCCTGGCTGACCTCCCTTGAATACCCTCCAGGGACGTCAATGATGATGTTGTACTGCATGTGTGGCGTGGTAGCCAGGATACCCTTCTTTCAGCTCTAGGCGGAGTAAACCATATTTTGTTGTTTTCTCGATATCTTTCGCTTCTCTGTTTTCCACCCATTATTATTATTATTATTAATATTATTAAGGTATTATTAAGCGCTAATAAACAGAAGGTATTACTTGGGATATTTATACACCGCTTCAATTTATATTACAGTTACTATAGTTTAAACTTTCCTTATTAAAGTTGAATTTTCGGTTACTCAATCAGCTCGAACAGTTTCTATCCCACTTTTAAAAATGAGATTGTGAGTTGTTCGGACTCTAGTTTATTGCTACTATATAAGCTACACGCCTTTTTTTATAAAAACAATTTTACAAGAATAACGAGGCTCAAATTTGCCTAAACACTAAAAACAACCTAAATACAATCGAGGCTTGAATTCCAACGCGATTTAATTGTTTTTCGTGTTCTTGGGACAACAGATTTATAACACAGTTCACCCAGGAACCAACGCAGAGGTTGGGTTACAATTACAATACATTGTTCTGATTTTTTCAGGGAGAAGGAGCTCGAGTACTTATCGGAGTGTACTGGCCGAAAACAAACGCCCACATGTCACTCTTTCATTCTGCAACATCAGCGACAACAATCTAGCGACGTTGATTAAATTTATTAAAGAGTCTCTAGTTTCCGAAGATATTTCTGTTAATTTATGTATAAGGCGCAAGAACAATTTAAGAACAATTGAGGCTCCAAAATCACGGGCACGCACGTGTTTTGAATGGGATTGTACGGCTTAAGTTCAATCTCGTCAAATCCTGTCCCTATTTCAGACTAATCTGAAGAAACTGATACCATGTTCTAGACACTACAAACAAGGCAAAAAAAACCAAAAAAAACAAGACTGCTGCATAACCCGTATGTTGCTGATCTTATATCATCTAAGTTGATTATAAGGTCCCTATTTTTTTTAAATGTGCAGACAACGTAACTCCCCCCTCCCCTCCCCCCAGCATTAAATTGCGAAGACGTATGTCTTCAAAGTGCTTTCAAAACGATTTCTAAGTTTTTTTTTCCATGTTTCGTGACTGAATCAAGAACCTATATATCCGCTTTTTTGACAGATAACAACAGATTGGTTCTGTAGTGTAGCAGTTAAATATTTAGAAACCGGACGAAAATTCGGACTACTGGTCAGCGGCTGGACCGTCGGTAGCACTTTTAAATTGTCATTATTCCCAGGCTCTTTCCGAGTAGCAGCGCTCAAGAGAAAAAAGCCCTTATCCTGGTTTATGTGAAAGATTCTTTAAGTAACTTTCCGGTGCAGTTAACCGTTTCTCATTTGCTTTAATGGCGTAAAACTGCGGTAAGAAAGTAGGAGTAACATTTTAACCACAAAAGAGCACCCAATATAGGTCCTTTTTCGCTTAATTTAGGGGGCTCCTTTTAAAAATTAACTGAGAGAATGTCTCTCCATTACAGAAATTTCCGCAGACAATTCTGGCAAAATGTATACCGTATTCCAGAGAAAATCGACCCGAAATCATACCCTTAAGGGCAGTTCAAAGATTATGCATATGAATAAAGGAATGGACAAAGATTTACGTAAACGCGAAGAATGGAAGACGAAATTGTACGGCCTGAGAAAAAAAAGAAGAGAGAAGCGAAATAAAGTATTCAGCCAAAGATTACATGAAAAGACGTAAGCAAGGTAATATATTGAGGTGATTCTATACAACAGAAAATGACTAGAGAAAGATTCTTTAAAGTTTTTTGAGTGAGGGTGACTGAATAAATGTTAGGGGCTTTAAGTGACATGCATATATAAAGTATGTGCCTTAGTGTTGATATTCGTCTGTTGCAGCATGCAGCCATTGGGGCTTCGGTTACTTTTTGCTGGCACCAGAGCCCGTTATTATGGATGAGGACGGTTCAATCCTGCAAATTCTCGAAGAAAGGAGAGTTAGTGCTGCAAATGTAAACAAACTGGTTGGATGATGTCTCTCAAAGGCTCATTTGAGGCCCATTTGAGGCAAGTAAATTTACAGTAGTGCCAAAAGCAAAGAGGTCTGGCTCAAGCAGGCTACTATCTTCAATAATCTTAAGTTTGGAAGTACTTCAAAAAGAAACAAAGCAAGATTTTCGGAGGTTGCAGATCTGCTTTGAGTCAGCCTTTATAGCCAGACTCTTGTCAAAATTTCTTGATATTTCCCATCATGCACTGGTGTTGCCTGAGTGAAAAGTGCCCTTCGGAAATTAAAAGTTATTGATCTTGTCTATTCAATTCAATTGCAATGTTTTAAAAGTTGAGGGGCTGCACTAATTATAAAGTGCTGGGAAGTTGGGTTATGAGAAAAGTTTTGGGAAGAAACATTTTGTCAGACATGCCCTTTATAAGGTAACCGTTGACTGCTTTGTTAACAACGTCACATTGTTCTGTAAACATGGTATTTGTTAAGGCCCTTTGTTGAATTGCAATCATTTTTCAGGCATTGATGTTTGATTTTCTGATGATTTGTGATACAATGATTCCTCAGTTGGTTTTTGGTGCACTAGTGCATAAAAATAGCATGCATTTGAGCTATCTTTGTTAGAGCCACTGTAATTTTTCACGCTTACGCTTGGAAAAAGGGTCGAATTATATAATTACAAGCTCGATTTAGCCTGGCCCATCTTGTTGCCATGGTAACCAAAATTCAGTTAGATAATCTTGTTTTCATATATTGCAACATGCTCTATAATATTGATTTATTGTAAAGAGGAGTTTAGCAATTTTTGTTTTGTTTGCATAGGGCCACCTTAAAGTAAGTATGTAACTGTAACAGCAACGACAAACACACGTGCAAGTCAGTAAATAAATAAATGTAGAAAGAAAGAAAGAAAGAAAGAGACAGAAAAAGAGAGAGAGAGGGTGAGGGGGGGGGGGAGGGAGAGACAGACAGAGAGACAGACAGACAGAGAAGGAAACAGAGAGAGAGAAGGAAACAGAGAGAGAGACAGAGAGACAGAGACAGGGAGACAGACAGAGACAGACAGACAGACAGACAGACAGACAGAGACAGAGACAGAGAGAGATTAGGGCTGTCGCAATGCCAACTAGAGGGCTAAGAATAAAAGCAAGACAAATTATAAACCATTCAGACTAATCACGCCCCATGGTGTTAACTGTCAATAACTTGTAGTTCGTGCGAAAAAAGAGAGTCGGAAGGCGTGTATCATTTTGGACTTAAACAGCAGACGATTTTACATGATGTGAGAGGACAAGTGAGATGAAATATCTAATTACAATAAAATGGGTTTAAACCAATATACATGTAATCCTTTTCTGATCTAGAGTTGATTCCATTGTTCTTATTTGTTTGTAATAAATCATTTCAGTTTAGTAAAATGATTATATGTTAGACTGAATTTTAGTTTAAAATAACGTCTTGATATTGTGCATGGTGAAAAGATAATCATCCGATCCAACTTAAATACCCCTTAAACTGATAAACTTTCGAAGTGATCAATTTTTAACTATCAAGAACTATGAAAAGCGAATCGACTTTCAAATCTTGGTCTTTGGAAAATGAATTTGCTGTTACAAAGCGATAACCCATATTAGATGTTGTGGCCATGAAACACAATTGCGCGTTCAAAGAAAATTGAAAGAATAGGCATAACTTTTAAATATATATATAAACTTGCAGGCAGATGGAACTCGGCAGTTAACTATCGTGCACGGAAATTAGTTCGACAACAAATGAAGTTTAAAAACAAAACCAAGGACAAGAAACTGAGTTGTGTGACTTGGTTCTTCAGTGACGCACATGAGAATTAATTGAGTCGGCACATTTATCATTCCCAGCTGAAGTGGCTGTGCTTTTGTTTTGTAAATGTCACAATTGTTTGTTCGAACCTTTATGGAGTTAATAACCCTTTCTATCCTCAGGTCATGTATATCGATTCAGCATTTATAATTATTTTGTTTTGACAAAATCAAGACACCGCAGAGCTAAAAAGCCACGAAAATGTACTTCTCACAAGATTTGATATCTTAATTGTTAAGACACATAAACTGTCCTAAATTTTGTTCAAAGAAAGATGGTTTAAAAAGTCTTGAAAGTCATTCAGGAGTTAAAACTGTTGAACAGCATGCAGGGCAGATGGAGTTCAAGATAATTTATTGTTTGTTGAACAATTGATTCAGACGTGTTTATCAACCTCGATACGTTTTATTTTGTTCACAGATCTGTATGAACTTATTTTGAACAAAGCCTCAATAAATCACAAATATTGCTTCAGCAAAAAATGACGCGTGCTCGTAAACAGTGTTGTTCCGTGTATTAACTGCTACAAACTTGAATCTAAATCGTGCAGTCTTTGTTCCAACGTATTACCTGTTCGTGCGTGTTGGACGATAATGGCAACTTGCAGTATTTGATCGTAAATTAAGCTTATGTTAGGAAAGAATAAAATGCATTGTCTTCTTGATGTTTTTCTAAAAACTGTACTTGTTTTCAAAACAGCAAA
Organism: Bergia sp. 'catenularis'; assembly: GCA_025434825.1. Lineage (NCBI taxonomy): Eukaryota > Metazoa > Cnidaria > Anthozoa > Zoantharia > Parazoanthidae > Bergia > Bergia sp. 'catenularis'. The sequence goes on along the minus strand of JANRMR010000015.1, from coordinate 2,538 downwards.
GCAAGCTTTTTACTTTCTCACAAAATGTATCCAAATAGCAATTGATTAATTACATAGCAAATATTTTTAAAAACTGTATCACAAAACAGTCAGAAAGCAGGTGTTCGCAAACATTTTCCCTGGGGCTGCGTCATCTAAATGACAATTTAGACAACGACATCACAAGAGCAATGCACGCGACAGAATATGGGTGGCTTTTGTGTCGTGATAGGTTTGGCACGTTCTCTGCGACAGGAAATACATTGAATCAGCTGAACATACGAAAGCAGAAAGAAAACGTTAAAATAAGTCATAAAACTAGACTTACATATAAGGAATGGGAGCGCAAGTCAAAACACAAAAAGAGCAGCGGATAATTTAATCATTCGAGATAATTGTAGTTAAGATTTTAATAAGAACACACTCTTGGTTGACAGGTGAATCAAATTCAGTACTGACCGAAGAGTATTACAACTGCAGATTTACGGCGCAGCGTGAACTCTCAGTAAACAAGCAAACTGATTTGTTTGGCAACTGTTACCTTGCAAACTAAGTCTAAGATACCACAAAACGAACAAGAAAGAATGAGATTGAGAGTTGGCTTAGTATCAGTACATTTAAAATTTGCTTTTCGAAATCTTCAATCTAATAAGTGTTCTGTTTTATGAATGGATGTGAAAGGCGACTAACTTTTTTCATGTTTATGTAGCAGTATCATTAGAGACAACACCATCGGAAGCAAAGCTGTTTCCTTTGTTAAATTTCTTTGGGCTGTTTATAGTTTTAGTCATTTTATAGGCTTAATAACAGCGGAAACAAGATCATAAAAGATAATTGACTTCATTTAACGTTTTAAGTATATTTTGCTCTCTCAGCTTGCGTTGTGAATAAGATCGTATGTTTCACATATGCTTTCGGTTTTTCATTCTTTCCAAACGGTGCAGTTTCAGTCTTCAGGATTTATTTAGTTTTTATTTGACATTGCTTTTATTTCAGTCAACAAGCAAACGCACGTTTATGGTCTTCATGGAACTTTAAAACCAATTTTTTTTCAACAGTTTTGAATGACGGCAAAGCTCGAGGGGTTTGTGGTTTGTTTAAAACATGCTAATGACACCTCATTAAGTATTACTCATCCTTAAGGATACGTGACTGCAGATAGTTAGCATTAAAGTGGCAGTTTATAACTGAGAAAATCACAATTTCGGCTACAATAAAAGGAACAGTAAAAAGTATTTATAAGTTATAAAGCCTTTATCTTGATTTCAAAGCAAATTTTAAGAACCACCATATCTGCACCACAGCTCTTACTCTTTTAATAAAAGCGAACGTTTACTATTGAAGATGAAATCAAAATGTTTTCTTTGAAAACCCTGTTTTGCCGTATTAACCCTCGAACGTCCAGTTTGGGGGGGGGGGGGGGGGAAAAACCCCCCAAAATTTTTACGGCC
>JANRMR010000013.1:0-12927 GCA_025434825.1 Bergia sp. 'catenularis' | reverse complement strand
GGGAGGAAGGAAGGAAGAAAGAAAGAAAGAAAGAAAGAAAGAAAGAAAAAGAAAGAAAGAAAGAGAGAAAGAAAGAAAGAAAGAAAAAGAAAGAAAGAAAGAGAGAAAGAAAAAAGAAAGAAAGAAAGAGAGAAAGAAAGAATGAAAATAAAGTGAGAAAGAAGGAAGGAACGGGAAGAAAAGAAAACTAAACGTAAATACCGTTTTGCAAAATGGATAGATTTAAAAATAGTACAAACTTATTAATTACTACACACAATTGTTTAATTCTATAGTACATTACGTTAATTAATTAATTTATCAGTTGTTTATTGTATATTTTGTACATCTAACATGACAGAATAGCTCTGTAACTCAGCTTACATAGCTGCAAGAAAGACTACTAAAAAACGATCAATCTATCTTTAGAACAAACGATCTACAAACTTAAGTATCTATCTAGAAAAAGAAAGAAAAAAGAAAGAAATTAGTAAAAAAGAAAGAAAATAGAAAGAAACTTATGAAAAAAGAAACGAAATAACTAAAGCCAAAAAATGAAAATAAAAGAAGAGGAGTGAATAGAGGTGAGAATTAGAAAAGTGTGACAATAGTCATATTAAGCACATAAACCAAACTTGTAAACATTAGGACTGTGGTCAAAGAGTTGCTAAGCGGACAAAAACTCCAAACAAATAAACAAAGATAGTACTTAGCATTATAAAGTTATAACAACACAGAAATACAATAATACATGCTCACAGTGAACAAACATGAGAATAGCAATTAAAAAATGAAGTGAAAACAAGTATTTTTAGCTAGAAGCAGGAGAAACCAGAGAAAAATCTGGAACATTTGACCATGGGTTAAGCACCTTGAATTACCAAACAATATATGCCTGTAGGTGCCTCCATCCTTCACCCTCATTAACCATACATTAGCCCTCACTAACCATCACTCGCCATACAGAGCCCTTGGCCCCTCAATCATTAGTGCTTCCGAGTTTCCTGCAGAGGAGGCTAACATGCCTGTGCTACATTATACACTCAGCTCAACTCCATTCTTTGATACATAAAAAATTATTTTCCAAAGTGTGATTAAAATTTATTTAACTATAAATAGATAATTTACATACAGTACTGAACTGATGTTTTACACCACAAACCTCATATCCATAATGTGGCAGGTTCTCTGGTCTCTTTTCCAACTCCATAAACTGCTTCAATGTCACTTTCTTAGCAAAGAAGTGCAAATACAGCTTTTCTGAATCAACATCAAAAAAATGCGACACAACATAGTTATCTGTAGTGATGTCAACAGGAGATGATGTGCTTCCTAGCTCCTCCCTAACTTCGCGGTTTACAGCCTCCTCTAGTGTCTCTTCACCATCAACATAACCTCCTGGAAATCCTAGGCGGCCATCAAAGCGCATCTGCATCTACATGATATAACATCAATTCAGTTTCCTTCTACACAGAAATTGAACTGAAGTAATTCCTACTTTATCTAATTTTGGAGTTTTATGGTCAAACCAAATTGCCTATTTGTAAGCACAGTAATTTTAAAACCAAATAAGTAAGACACACCAGTTTGGATTTGCTCAGGAACTGATTTATGAAGTAATCTCGCCCCCCCCCCTCCACACACACACACTCTGTAAATTCCCTCTCAAACAAGCAACACCCCCTGAGTCTGACTACAAACAGGTATCAGTAACATAAAGTATACTGAGGTTGCTAACCAAAGATTGCACTTATACAACTTCATAACTTGGCTTTTGGGTGGGCTCATAAAAGGAGGGGGGTTCTATCTGGGGACTTCCAGTTGGGTGGACTCATAAATGGAGGGGGTGGGGACTTCTAGTTGGGTGGGCTCATAAATGGAGGGGGGGGTTCTATCTGGGGACTTCTAGTTGGGTGCAGTTTGGGCTTATACAGAGGATTTGACAGTACTTAACTGCCAATTTGGGAAATCTGAATGTTTTAATAGAAATTCTGACAAGTTTTTACAACTATGGTTTACAGTATGTGGCTTATTCACTGTAAAAATTTATCACAAAGTCTTTAGTAGACCTATCTCATGCAGTGGCTATGTGGAACAGATAGTTTGCTATTGCCTGGCAAGTCTTGCCACCATGGTGACGCAGGCAATAACAAAAGACTTGTTCTGGCACATGACTGCTTCATTAGATGGGTATAATAAAACCAGCAGGTATATGACTGTACAAAACCTGGATTAGATTGGAAACATAAAACTCAGACTGGATCAATACAATCTGGATTGGATCAATGAAACCAGAACAATAAAACCAGGGACAAGAAAATTAACTTCCAGTTTCCTTGACCCCTCTCATTCAAAAGCGAGAAGTGACACTAAATTTTACTGGAAATCACTCTGCCTGTTTTTATTCTGCTTTCTGCCAGGCTAGGCTTCCTGGATTATGATTTATGTTTTCTTGGATATAGAAAATTAATTTAAAATGTTTCCCATGCTGGATTTAAAATTGTACCATTTTTGAACAAGTCCTGAAGTTAAGAAAGGAGTAAACTGACTGAGAGAGATCCCCCCCTGACACACACACATGTTCATGCCTTTGTGGTCACATAAAATGTTGGTTTAAACATGATCAATGAGTCAGATGATGAAGTTGTAGAGGTGGGAAAATAAGACTGATTTACTAGTCAAGAGTTTTCTTTCAGATCAATAATTGAAGGGAAGAATGGATATATGCTCAATCAGGAAGCTTGGTGTGAGGGCATCAAAGACAACTGAACAACTTTATTGATGGCAGGCTGATAATATTGACATCATATGTCAATTTATTCAGCCATTTGATGAAACAACTGAACTATACTTGAGGGTGATGCATGATCTGAAGTTGGTTTTAATTAATAAAATCAGATCCGGATTTATTGAGCTGATCCGAGTTTTATTGATCTGTTCTGGGTTTTGTTGATCTGATCTGGGTTTTACTGACCCGATCTTGATTTTATGAATACGATCCAGGTTTTATTGATTCAGTCTTGTTTTTATTGATCCAATCTGGGTTTCATTGATCTGATCCGATCCAAGTTTGTACTGCCACATTAAAACATTCAAATATCCCCACTATGGGCAGTTATGTGTTGTCAAGGCTACCCCCAGGCTTAACATTGATAAGTGCATTACAACTGAAGAAATTAAGTGTATATTAAAATTCGATTACAAATTAAAGCCCAAAACATTTTCTACAACCGTTCCTCGTTTAATAGTCAGCCGTTAAGCCATCAGCAAATATACAATTAACATTGATAAAACAAATAACGGAAGATTACTAACCAGAACTGCATGCTTTATCGGACATCTGCCAAAAACTTTGCCATCAGCGGGTACTGGAGCATGGATCATAACATGACAGGCGTGTTTGCACCCGCTTGTGTTCCTCAAGGCACTGGCTCTCGAAATCACCTTCAACATAACTATATTTCGCCTTAATTTGCACATATAATACCACACTTCCTCCTTCTTACTTTTTTATTTTAAAGAAGCGTCCCTTTTACGAGAGATATTAAAACGAAGTTTTTCGAACCCCAAGAATACGTGTTTTGCCAGGCGCCTTTGCCTAGTTCACAGTCTCTTCACTGTTATGCATGGCATCATGGGAAATAGAAAATGTCGGTTAACTTTGATATTTTAATTTACCTCATATTTTATGGCGGTCTTGAAGGATTCTTTTCTCATGTTCATGTAAACTGCTAAATCCTAAATGGATAAATTCGTTCTTCGAAGGCCTCGAAGTCCACGACAAGATGTACGTAAAGACTGTTCAGTTGCGAAGCTGAAACAAGCCACGATTGAATCACTCCCGAACGTCGTTGTTGTAGAAAACATACACCATCTTAAAACACATTTGGAGAATGAAAATAGCACCGATAATGATATTTTAACAGTTTTAAAGGAACTGAGTACTAAAAATGTGTCAAAGAAGGTCCTTCTGGATACGAAAATTGGATGTGTTGTGAACAATTTACGAAAACACAACAATGACAAGATAAGATCACTTGCAAAGCTTGTTTTTAGGAAGTGGAAACATTATGTGGAAGTGGAGGAAGCTATTCGTCCGGTTATAGAAGTACAATGCGACAAGAAGACTGAAGCAATGAGAAAGAAGGCTAGAGCATTTCTTGCGGATTCGCTGCAATTGCTAGAAACAGACCCCTTGCCGGAACAAATTGAAAGAGCTGTATTTTTAGAGTTTGGTAGAAGGATTGACAATAATTACAAGAGAAAAATGCGCTCGATCGTATTTACGCTGAAACACAAAGATTCAGTGAGGGAAAAAGTTACTGAACACAAATTGAAAGTAGAAGACCTTATCCGAAATCGTCCTGACCAACTTCTTTAACTGGAGTGATTTAATATATAGCTTGATTGTCACTATTAATATTATGTACACAGACCCCAAGTTTTAGGAACCCAAATGCTGGTCACTGTTGTCTGAGTCTCTGAGCTCCAAAGGCATGAGCTTCTAGGGAGGTCTGGGGGCGTGCTCCCCCAGAAAATTTTGAAAATTAAGGTCTCTAAAATGGCCAATTCTTGCACTTTGAGGCCAATTCCTTGCTTATCAACCTCAATCAATACTCTTTTAGATTAGTTCACAATAATGTCACCCACAATTTGTGTAGAAGTTAAAACTTGTTCAGCAAACCATTGCATTGTGATTTGTAACATTCACACCCTAAAACATGAAGTTTATTTTAAGATTTGGCAGATTTTATGTGATCAGGACAGAAATGCAGATTTTGATCACAGATGCAGGTTTTTACTCAGTTGCAGCAGGTCAGCTGTTTTCAAGGTTTGAAGATGGGTCACTTGGGGTCTATGTATGTATATCGACCAAAATCCAGGCATTCTGGTGGCCCTAAAATTCCTAAAAATCCCTAAATATTTTTACTTGTCCTAAAAAGCCCTACTTTTCCAGCATTTTTTAGAGCTTTCCCTAAAAAACCCTCCTTTTTTTTCTTTTTTGTGATGCTTGACATGGAATTGGCTTCTGTCGTTTCTTCGACGACAGTGACGACAGTGTTTGTAGCTTCAAGTCTCTGATGTTTAATCCATGTTGGGCATTTTCAAGATGAGAATTGCACTTTATATCTCTCTTTGACTAGTTTTCATTTGAGCATGTTTCTGTTTGAATATCAGTGGTAGAAAGGTAAGCAGAATTGTTTTTTTTCTAAATAAAAGCCCTAAAGTAGCTCTATTTTCCTTCCATTTATCCCTAAAAGTCCCTATTTTTAAGAGAAAGAGGCCCTAATTCTCCCCTAAATTTTGTCACAAGCCAGCCAGATTGCCTGAAAATCGAAACTTCCATACCCCTTACTCCAGGACACTGCCTCCAAAGCAGCCACTTCAACTCTGAGGGCCCCATGAAGGAGATGAGGCAGCTGCTTTGGCGTCTATGTAGGACATGAATAGTTATTGTTTTACGCAGCATAGAAGCTGAGGCATAGGTTGCATATGCTGCAAAATTGCTTGTTTGTTAAAAATATCTGTCAACACTTGTTTTCTACTTGTATGACTGAAACTGCCATGCCAATATCAAAAATTTTGATGAGTGGCAAATTTAGAACCTCGAGTGAATTTTGGTTGCCTCTTAGTCTTCGATCTTGGAGGTTGGCAAATTTTGTAGAATGAGCTATTTGAATTTTGACACTAAGTGGCATCTATGTATTACTCTCATCAGGGAGCTGACAGCTTGTGACAAAATTGAAACAAATGCTGTTCTTTGGTAAAAAATCATTGAAGTTTTAAAACACTGTCCAAGAATATAAATTATCATTAAGCAAGTAAGTTCTAAATACTTCACCATCGCTGGGAGGCCATCCAGAAAGTTCTGGGAAATAGAACAGCTCTTAAAATATGAAATTGAGACAACTCTCTGAGGTTCCTCACCACACCTCCCATTCAGCTCAAATTTCCTTCCCTGGGGCAACTCCAAGAGTCAAATGGACAGCCTCCTAGGCATAACAATGCTTTGAATGCCCTTGTTATGCCTGCAAGAGGGTAGGGGGGGGGGGAGTATGTGTTGAAGGTGACTGGTTCATTAAGTATTTTTTTAACTTTTTATTCTTTGGGTCGCAAGACCATGTTTCTTTTTACTACAAAGTATTTTTCAGTTCAAATATTATACATGTGCTATGCCACCGAGGGATGGAGTATATTTTAGAAGATATGTCACTGATATAGGGCTATTTTATGTTGATCAGGCAGGGTTCAAAAGATAAGAAAATTCCCTAGGTTTATTCAGGGGGTGGCCTGGTGCTTATAAACGGAGGGGCTCTTTCGTTTGAAAAGAGTGGGCATAAATGCCCTATGGTTGCTTATTCTTGGAGGTTTATGGACTTAGGACAGAAACCTCTGCCAGAAGTATGCAAGAGAAGTTGGAGGAAGTCGCTGTTTTCAAAAGTCTTGTGAGTCAATGTTTCAAACTCCAAAATTTATATCTTTATAAACAAATGTATTGGACATCAGAAAGTTTTATCATGAACACTACCTTAATCCTAGCACTAACTCCAATAAGTCTTAGTTTATGTTGTAAATGATTATTGTGAGTCCCAAACCTAACCTTAATCCTGATTTTAACTTTAACCCAGCCTTTTTATGCGCAATTGTCTTGAAACTAGGCCGCAGGGTGGCTGTATTTCCAAACTGGGTTGCCCTGTAGGCGATTTGTTTGTGTGCAGATCGGATGCTGCTTGGTTCATTGCCATAAATTCAGCACCTAACCATGGTGTAACTACATCAAAAACAGATATAGCCTTTAATGAACACACTTATTGAACATTAGAAACTTCTAAAAACACAAACAAAACCCTACCTTTAACAGTCAAAAGTCAAAATATAAATTGTGGTCCTCAACTTAACCCTAAACCTAAGAGACCTCGAGATGCGTTTGACTCGTAAAAAAACCGTCCTCCTTTTCTATCCACAGCCTTAGTTGGCAGAAACAGTTCTTTTGAAGTGTTTAAGAAATATTGTTTTTCAATTGTCTCTTAGCGAAATATGCACGAAAAGTAGATTTTTGTAAGACCGGGGGGCAGTGACATAGAAGCTGAACGACGGATGCTGGTGTCAACTGATCATTGCCTGATATCGTGAAGGTGCCTCACCCTCGTTCCCAAAGAAACCGCCATTTTGAAAATAACTAGAAGACCCTTAGAACGAGGCGGGTTTGCAATTCATCACGATTGTGAATGGCAGTCGTTTTTGTAACATTTCTTTTTTAATTTGAGTGTAATGTAGGTACTGACTACATTACTCAGTGGTCCAGTGCCATTTGTTGCCAGAATTAATGACGAGTAGAGTTGCGTCGGCAAACGATTGCTTTTCGCGACCGATTTTCAAAACCGGACTCTGTGACAGTTTGATTAGAAAGTTTAATATCATCTGCTCGGGAGATTTTCTACTCTCTTGTGCAAGCTCTAAATTTATTCAGAACCGAAGAGTAAAGATAATTGTTATTCTCGTTCATATATTGTTCAAGTTAGGCAAAACTACTCGTGTTGTGTAAGACATTCTAAATCCGTCTTTAAAACTTTTTTTACGCACTATACAGATAAGAATGATATTATTTGTTATTAAAAATCTGTATATATACACAAGTCTATGGACAAATTTTGGTGTTTCTAAAATATGCAGCTTATATGCTATTAGTTTCGCTGAAATTCTCAGCCTCGTCAGGCAAAAGCCGCCATCTTGAAAGTAAAGGCAAAACATTTTGAAAAAAGGTTGCTTAAAATTGTGATTATTTTACACTTTCTGGTTAAAAATGTATCGTAAAAGAACCCTCGAGAGACAAGTGCATTAGAATCTCGTGCATCCTTAACGAAAAAAACCCAAATAATAATCACAATTAGTTTAATAAGCACCAAACCAAACTATTCTGGTATATTTAGGTTCGAGAAGCACGCAAAACTTCAGAGACTGATAAAGCAGTTCATTAATGCCGCAGTTATAAATTATATATTATACTTTCTAACGATAACTCCCCGCAAAGGGCTTTTCAGTACCATGTTAAATTAAGGGTTTATAACCCCGGCTGGGAGGGAGGCTGGCCAGAGGGCTATTTACATCAGCGTGACCGGCGGGCAGAGGACTCGAACTCGGGACCTCCGGGTTTAAACTGCTCGGCCACGCTGCTTCCCATCGGCAGTCAATATTTTATAAGAATTGTATAGGCTTTCGAAATCACTAAGTCCGGTTTTTGCCAAACTAGATCCAGTCCCTCGTGAAGATACGAGATTCGGCAGACGCAAAGTTTTATGCAACTAGACTATGATGAGAGTAGTGAGCCTTCAAATAATTTTAGAAAACAAACTGAATAAATACAAAGTACAAAGTAAACTTACAAATAAAAGTACTAGTACAGGTCAAAAAATGCTCTGAGTTTCTACTAAATACAATTTCAGAGACATATACTTCAATATAATAATACTTTTTCCGGGTAAACTTGCCTCGGTCCTCCCAGGACCGCATGTCCTTCAGTAGCACTCGTTTTTAGTTTCCTGGGCGTACGAGTTACTTTGCTGGCTGCGCCACTGATATAGCTATAGCAACCAAAGCATAGTCCAGACATGAAGAATGGATCAACATTGGACCAATAGTTAGCCAAGAGAAACATGGTTAGCTTTTCACGAGATGCACGCTGTAACAATGTGGGAATAAAAATCACGCGTTGTGCCACCTGCACAAACAAATAGATATAATGTTCAGTTCTAATCAAGTTTTGGTACCAAAATTACGACATTTATATTTGTGCGCACCAGTAGTATTAAATGATCAATCATTTTTTGCCCCAAGTGTTGTGCGTTCGACTAGAAAAAATCTAGAGCCGGACTTTATAAAGTACTTTCGTAAGATGGCCTCTATCTTCATAGTATCGCATGAGTTCATTGTACTTTGTTCTTGAAATAACTATCGATTTAGTATCTCTTTAACGTTACCATGACAGCCAGTTGTAAAACAATATCTTCATTTTACTTTTATTTATGCTTTAGCATTTTCTGTTGATAGTTTTTGCATATCAAGCAATAGCAAAACAACACAGCACAACATTTTGTGTCCCATTATCACGATGATGATGGGTTCTCGTGTCAGTAATGAAACAACGTGGAAAGGTACTAAAAAACTGGTATTTATTTTTTCTTGTTTTGGTTTTCCCACCAAGAAGCTGGTTAAATAACTGATGTATACAATTAAGTTGTGTTTACATTATTCACTAGCATAAATCTAAATCTCCAGATTGCAGCTCACTCTTTTCTGACTCAGTTAAAATGATTACCCCAAAGTTTTGCTCTGTTGTGATCGTAAAATTGCTGTTACTGATCACTTTAATTTCAGTTTTGTACACAACTCTTCATACAGCATTCGAGACTTTTAATGTTGTCGAAAACACTACAAGTAAAAGCGGTCGAATAAGATCCCTCCAGAGCGATTTGTCCTCTTTCATTGGAGGAGGTTCTGCTGCAATTTCGAAACAGCTAGACCAGATAAATTTAGATATATCGAGAACGTTGAAATCGTTCAAAAGAGCGTCTGCAAAATATGGCAGATTGTTCAAAGAAGCAAAGGAAAACGCAATAGATATGCAGTCTTTAACGGGAAAAACTAAGGAAATAAACTGTTTGCCTGAACCGTTTCTTTTAATACAGATTCATTCCGATCCTGGTAACTTTATAGCTCGGGAGTCAATCAGATTGTCTTGGGGAAGACCTTCCAACTTAATTAATAAACATACATCGAAAAGGTAAGATGTTTGGTCTTATTTACCTACTTGTACTCGTTTTATATTCGACGTATATATATAGAGCAAGATCTGAAACGGCCAAATTAGGTAATCATTTGGTTTGGTGGAGTGCGGTTGGAGTATCAAGTTGCTCGAAATGTTCTTCTTATTGTCGTTGGCTGCTGAATTTATTATTATCTTTTTGTCTTTGTATATTCGTGATGCGCATTTTTTTTATCAATAAATTTCCTTTTCTATAAACATTTTTATTATAAATATATACGTATGAAAAAAACCCAAAATTCAACATCAAGCTTTAAAAGAACCCATAGGCTTACGGAATAAGTAAGAAACGTTTATTTTTATAGAGAATGAAAATAATTGTTACTAGCTCAACTGTTAAGTAGCCTCAATCAAACATATGTAGTAAACATAACGTCGATAGCGTAAAAATATTATCTTACTTACCATACCGGAAAGATGTCACCAAAATGAAATAAAATCGTAAGGACCTCTTAAGAACACATGAGGGTGGAATTAAAAAAAATATAAGAACAAGTTACTCCCCTACCCACGGGTTACAGTTACTCCCCTACCCACGGGCTACAGTTACTCCCCTACCCACGGGTTACAGTTCAACTCTGGAAAAAAGAACTCGGGAAAAAAGAGCATTACCTTTTCCTTTACTATTGTCATTTATGTTTTCTAGCAAGTTATCTTACTTTGTGTTACATGACCGCAGCACGTGCCTTGAGCTAGATTATTGGCACTATTAAGCCATGACTGGTCGGCAATTCTCACAGGGTAACCAAACTGGAAGGGGCATACAAACAAATGTTAGTACTTCATGCTATATCCAGTAAAGTTTGATAAGTTGAAAATGAATTAATTTCAAAGATAATATGAGCTGGGTACTGAGTTTTTGATTGCGTCTCATCAGATCTTGGAAGACGATCTTCCTCGTGGGAAGACATGCAAATAACAGAGTCAACGAGCTTGTACAGAAGGAAGCTAGTGTCAACGGCGATGTTGTCACTGGCAACTTCCTCGACTCATTCCGAAACCTGTCACGGAAAATGGTATTGAGCATTGATTGGCCCTTGCACAATTGTAGATCCCAGTTTATTCTCAAAACCGACGAGGATTGCTACGTCAATGTGCCTCTCCTCATCGATTGGTTGCTGGAACACCAAACCATAAAAGGTTCCAAGCCATTGTACGCCGGCAACCTTCGGGCGAGAAGCGAAGTGATACGGGAGTATGACCAAGGCTATGATCCGAAATACCACGTCTCAACAGAGGAATATCCTGAGAAATTCTACCCAGATTACATCTCTGGTGGTGGATATGTGTTTAGTTGGAGTCTTCTTCCAGAACTTTCAAGAGTATCAAAGAAGATTCCACTGATCTCAATGGAAGATGCCTGTCTTGGTTTACTCATGAGAAGCATCGGTGTCAAACCAATTGGTGATTCCAGGTTTCTTCCATTCATAGCCTGTGAAAAGGAATGGGGAGGTTTACTGGAGTTTCCTCTGTGTCACTTCCTTGGCGCGTTTGTAATCCATGGCATTGAAAAACAGATGCAAATCACGATGCATTATAATGTTCGAATAATGACCCATGTACCAACCATATGTTCCTATCTGAAAAGCCAAAAAGCCAGTGAAGAATACCCGTTATCATGCATGCAAAACAAGTAAAACGTTTCACAACCACACGTGAATAAACACAGGTAGACCAAGCTGTACATGCAAGCTATTGATATGAAGTAGCAATAAATTTTAAAACACGTTAAGGGCAGCTTATACATCGGCATTTCTACAATAGTCGTTGTAAATAGTACGTGTGTTTTGTAGTTTGATACTTTCAAATGCAGTAGGAACAGTACAACTGCTAAGCTTGCAACAACTGCGAACCGTCCGGTGTTTGAACATTTGATAAAAGGCCAAAAGCAAATTTAACACTTTAAACGAGAAATTACAGCGATCGGATACTGAACTTATTTTACGCTGATCGATGTATAAGTTTCCCATAAAATGTCATATCTATTGCTACTTCACATCGATAATTCGCAACTCCAACTTCCTCCACCTGTGGACTAAACGCATAAAAAATTTTAAAACGTGAAAGTGTGAATAACTAGACTTAGATTGGCATGTCTCAAAGCTCGAATTTTTCGGGTTTCCTCTCCGTGTTTGGGACTTTTTCTAAGGGTTTTTTCTATTTGTGGGGTCTGTCTGACCCGAAACTTAGTTCTCAAATGGAACGTGACAGCTATCGGAACTGCTTCCGGTCAGTCTGAATGGATTAAAGACGTTCAGTTCTGCCGTTCTGGTCAGCAACGCCGAGGAAATTTACTTACGTCTTGGCTAGAGTTTTCTTCAGATTTTCATCTTGCTTGGAGGCGGCGTCCACTTCTATCGTTGGACGTTTGGCATTTTGACGTGCTCTCTCCCAGAATCGATTGTTTCAATTGTTGATGTTACAGAGGAAGGTTGATTAATGTGTTGATGATTAAAGAATTAGGCCAAAACCATAACGCTTTACGTTTTGCTGTTCAGTCCGCAAGGTTGGATCAGCATGCACCGCAGCCATGACTGTGACTGAATGGTGCTCATTTCCTTTTCAAAGGGAAAGCGCGGGTTATTTTGTGTTTCTGCGAACAATCAATAGTTTTAAGGTCTAGCAAGCTGTCAGGTTAAATAACTTTAGTTTGATTGTAGGTATTACAAAACGTATGGCTGAAGAGTAAGGAAAAGATGGTTAGGTAGGAAGAATTACGACACTGATGACATTGCGGTGCAAACACACATCAGGGGCCAATTTAACAAAAGTTTTACACTTGTAATTTAAAAGTGTTGCTATTGTTTCAGATGCCTTGAACAATAGTTATACTTGTAAATTGCAAGTGTAAAACTTTTATCAAGTTGACCCCAGCACTATTCCGGCCGAAAATTTTCACTGAATTCTACCTGAATACAGATAATCCAGCCCTTAAGGGATTGTATATATTTCAAACGGGCCTTTTTCTTTGCTCTTGAAACAAGCCTGTCTCTTCCATTTGTTTCTTCAATCTCCAGCTCAGTCGCTTGCAATTGGTGGCTTTAATGTCCGTTTCGACTTCTCTCTGTTCAGTGTAGCCTAAGCTTAAAACACCCTTAAAGGGAGCACTAACAAAGTGAGGGACT
>JANRMR010000012.1:17605-28132 GCA_025434825.1 Bergia sp. 'catenularis' | reverse complement strand
TGTATGTAATCGTATGTACCCGTATGTTACCTGTATGTTAGTCGTATGTCGCTGTATGTACTTTTAGTCACGATCGGTCCCGACAGTTTCAAATGCGCTCCGAGGTCCTTGTCATTATTTATCTAAAGACAAACAATTAAGGAAGGAACTGTATCTCTCATAAAACTGCCTGATTTGTTTACATTTTGTGATCGAGAAAACCTGAAGTTTCGTTGGTTGAACAAATGAGCCATATAGTTGAAAGAGACATCCAGAGCAAATATTCAGTTTTTCAGTTAGATTCGGAAAGTCGTACAGAGAAACCTCCGTTTGAAGTTTGTGAATTTTGTAAATTTTATACGAATTTTGACTGGATGACAAAATCGTGCCCCTAGTAAACCATGTTGGTAAACTTCTCGATTATGTTTTTATCTGAATACAAAATTAAACTTGACAGAATGAAATATGCTTTTATATATTTATTTATCTACAATATTTCATTGGCATTTAGCCATCTTAACAATTGCAACGATAGTATCTACAACCAAATGAATGATTAACAACACCGATAATTGTAAGTAGAGAAAAAGAAACGATATGAAGAGATCTCACAAACATACAAAGAGTCAATCTATCTCAAACATTAAATAAAGAGATCAGAATTAATAATAAAAAAATAAATTTTGTACGTACAGTTGTCTTTTGTATTATTCAAAAAGAGTTTTTCAGGAAAATTGGAAAAAGAGCGCCCCCCCCCCCCCCCTCCGCTACAGACTATTATTTTCCTTCGCTGTGAGAGGTCTCTCTGGGAATTATTGGACTGACCTCTTGCACCAAAGGAAAATAAGAGCCTGCAGGAGATGCTACCTGGAATATTACAAATTTAAATTAGAACCCAGTTTCAGTAGGTTAAGAAATTACAATGCTTCGAAATAAACTCACAAAGATGAAACACCTTGCAACAGTTTTATAGGTCTTTTGGGATTTTTATCACGAGGCCTAAAACAGGTAAATTTAAAAGTAGGTATATATCGGAATAGAGTTGATACCTGTATAAAAAAAAATACAAGTAATGCTAATGTAAAAAATGGAAATGAATAAATAGAAAATTAAATAACAACTAATTAGATGATCAGTGCTGAACTGAAATTCATTCAGGGTCTGTGTGAGACAACCTATTGTTGGGTAGCGTTCCAGCGAGAATTAGACAAGTGTACCTAGCTTAAAACAAAGAAATAAATACAGAAATTGTTAATAAAGCAAACAGTGGTTATGAAACTCGGCCGGTTTCTTTGTTATAGATTTTTGTTTTCTGCTCCTTTTTGTTGTTGGCCTTGACCGTGAACAAATCACAAAAAGTATTGAAAATTTAAGCATATGATTAACTTACCAGTGGAAACATGTGGACTCACACGTAAAACAAAACAATATGCCTGGCCACGATTTCTTCAACATAAAACAAAGCAGCTTTGTACACTCCTTTTGAAGTTTTGTTGAGCTTCACAACCAGTTAGTTTAGTCTTAAAATGTCTCATGATGCAATCCACTTCTTTTGCAAATTTGCAAATTTGTCTAGAGTGCAAACATTTTGTAATCCATGACCACTGAACCCGATCCACGCCTGAACACAGTCTTAACTTATGTCTTGAAATGGCTCGGCTTGAATCAGTGCGCTATTCAGATCTCACTGAAGTATTTATATACGTTTATTCAACCAATTTGTAGGAGACAAGAATCTGTTAGCATTTGACCATGTATTAAAAACGGTTAAATTTTAAGAGGATAAAGACGTTAACGTTTACCAAGAAAACAACAACCGAAATTTATCAAAGAAATCAGCAGGACTACTAGTGTTATATTATCAAATTTTAAATCTATCATCGAAAATTAACGACACGATTTGTTAACTACGTGGAAATTTCCAAAATGCATTGCTGTCAGTGCAACTTAAACCAACCGCAACAAACTTGGCACGTAGTAGGAATTAACGAAGTCTGTGATGAATATAAGGGAAAAAAACCCCATCATCCTAAGACAGCGCATCTTCCATACATGGGTCTGTTCCAGTGATAATTTCTTTGAGACCTATTTTTATTTTGTAACACGATTGGTTCTTTTTGCACACGTGATATTTTGCCAAGCCGTTTGAGATTACCTCGTTTGTTTTGGGAGGAGAGAAATGGCCGATGCAGAAGTTAGTTTACTGACATTTTATTCAGAAATGAAAATGACTGTTAAAGTCAACGGATGTAATATGAGAACCGTACTCAATAATTTCGTTGTAGTTTTTAAAATTGTGGCGAAGTTGTAGACAAAGCGTCAAAACTTGATTGAGCATTTTGAAGTCGGTGGAAAGCTTAAGGCCCGTTTACACTAGCAATTTTTGATGCAATTTTTGTCTCGGTTTCCATTGCAATTTTTCTCACCGTCAAATTGCATCAAGTTTCGAGAAAGTTTTAAACATGTCATTTTTTCTTGCACTCAAATTCACTGAAACTGCAGGTGGTTTACATATGCTATTTTAAGCTGCAAAGCAAGGGCGAGAAAAATTGCGATGGTCTTTAAATCTTCATATCTCTTTTGTTAAAAATCATTTATTTCCCTTCAAAACGCTCAGAATAAAAATCCATAAAAAGCAAAGTAGTTGTAACACAGTGTCCTTTCCAATATCGAAATAACGGGTCCAGAAGGTGTTGTACTTGTTAGTTAGGGCTGTTTTGTTTTCTTCACCAACAGGTGGAAGCAGGCGATTGAAGTTTTAATCATCAAGTTCTGCAATTTTGAAAATCTACAAGTACAACAAGTTTTAGCTCACGTCACTTCCGTTGACTGTGTAAAAAAATTTAAAATAGGGGCCAAATGAAACCAAAATTTTTCTGTAATTGCCTTCTAGTTTGAGATTTTACACGGACATTCACAAAATTACCAGAACAACAAGTGTAGCGTCCAGGTCTCATATAGTTTTTCAACAGAGAGCGAACTGTGAAACAGAATGGCTTCATTTTTCTGGTTCTCTGAGTTTTGACAGAAAAAATCGACTTCAGTGCTAAAAAGAGCTTCATTCAAAGAAAAGCACTACAAAGAGCATTGCAAATTCGGTAAAGGATTTTAAGAATCTGGCATAATTCGCCGGCATGCAACCAAAACCAAAATTGAGTCGAAAACATCGAAAAATATGGGGTCGGAGCGCATGTAAACAATGAAACAGAACTCACTCTTAATAGATAAAACGTTAGAAGCGAGAAAGTTTTTAAATCATTCCGCCAGGAAAACCATGCACTCTCCTGAATGATCCTGAAGATACAAGCCGATGGCATATGTACATGTACCAGAAATTAAAATAGTGAATGTCTCCGGCCATGCCACATGAATACGGCTAAGATCCGTACGAATCTGGAAACGCAGAAGAACAGCAAAACATCTCCAGTCCCTAATAGTCGACAGTAAAGCAGAATAACTGGATGAAAATGCAAGTTCAAACAGATCTCCATTGATAAAAATGCCGCCCAGTCTGAATTAATTCAAAGTTGCTTCAGTTTTGAATTTCGACAACTACCAGTTGGCAGTTGAACAGATGTGAGTTTGGCAAATCAATCCAGCTCTACCACTGGCACTGAACTGTTCATCTCCGATTATTTCAGCTCCACGGTGAATTAACGGTTTCAAATGACAGTTGAGCGAAAGGTCCGTTTACAAGTCTTTTTTTTTAAAATATTGTGTCTTTGAGACTTTGATAAACTGGAAAAGTTTTGCTGCTTTACAAAGTAACAAGTCTTGAACTTTGTTTTGGATTTGAAAAGTGAACAGATGACTGCATCTATGTTTCAAATTCTCGTCACTTTTGCTTTGCGTGAGCATGAAAATGGTTTTATGGATTCGGAATAACCATGTAATGATCTTTAACTGTAAATATTTAATGGCAAATTAAACAGGTGATTATTTTAAAATTCGTCTGTAACGTTTTAAATTTGTTATGGTCCGCATTAGCCCCTGCCGAAATCATCAAAGCCCGTGCCACGACGCACTCTGTTTTAGTTGATTTAAATTGTCCGAATGCCCAATGCTATCTAAAATAAGCAGTTGAAAAGAATGTCGTGCAATTTGGAAAAAACTCACTCACAATTTTCCCAAACTGACGACCTTCTACTCGTATTCTTTAGCTTGTTTTGAACTTCGGTGCTCATTTTAAGAACAAAGCATTCTTTTTGAAAAAATCAACACCACGCGCAGGGCAGTGCAGTGCACGTGCAGTGTTCACACAAGAGCCACTAAAAATAGCATCGCTTCTAAAAATAGCTCTAAAAGAAATTATCATTGGTCGCGCGATAATACGAAGATGCGCTCTCTTGGGATTATGTTCTCTTGATGTAAGGCAAATACAGTGTATATTTTTGCAGTCTAGAGTCTCCATTTCAATTAAACCATTAATCTTCTGGATTTAGCAAAAAACGTACCCTGTCTATGACCTAAAAATTGCTTTGAATAAATATGTGATTTATTATAATTTATGGTTATATTCCAACTCGTTTCTTAGAGTTAGATGTTGTACCATGTTGTATGGACATGTCGTGCATACTTAAACAAAATAAATAATAACAGCATTATCCGGTGATATTTATATTTAAGAGAACACATAAATTTTTACTCAGCATGACAATCCACATGCCATTATCTAGCTGCATTTTAATGTAATCGCATATATATTTATGTTATTAGTTTATTCCTTTAATTTGTAATTATTTTGTTCCTTTCATGGCGAAGCTAAAAAAATAAAATAAAATAAATAAATCTAAACAAAACCACATATACAGGTAAGTGTTTTGAAAGAACTGTAAACACCGCTGTAAATGTTCCTTACAGCCAAGGTAACATTTTCGTACAGGCACATAAAAAGTTTCGCATTTCCAAACTTTACACTTTTTTGTATGAGCAGATAGATTTACGGGAGTCCTATTTTTCGGCTGCAAGCAATGTTTTAGCCAATTCTTACTATAATCTTATTTAAATACATTAATATATTCGTCGTAATTTGAAAAATATACTTGTATGCGGTTCTAAAAAGAGAGACGTGCATGCCGTTACGTTGACAAAAATATCGCATTATTTGATGTTTTTGTTATTTTTCTTGAGAATTTGAGAATATATACCGATGTAGCTGTTCAAGAGAAACTTAACTATAGCGAAATATCCTGCATGAGCCTGGTTTTATTCTTTAAACGGCTCTGTCTCGGATGATACATTAGGTTTTCCCTTTTTCAGAAGTTACATTTTTACGCTGTTTATTCAAAAGATTTTAAAAGAAAATATTCTTGTACACAAATAAAACAGTGATCACTTATATTTGCCACGGGTTTCTTTTTGCATTTTAAAGCAATTAATAATTTTGTGTTGCGGCCCGAAACATAAAAATTGATAACTACATTCCAACTTAATCGCCGCCTAAAACAGACCATCTGTAGCATTTGTCTTTTAAAACACTTAGATAGGTATCTGAACAGAGCCTGATGATAGATATTTTAGCTTGAAAATAATCCCTGAGCATGCGCAAATCCGTGAAAGAGCTCTTTCAATTTCTTCCGCTTAAAATGTGCACAAATTCGGGCCTCGGGGCTCTTAGAAGTAAATTAGCCTTCGTAGTATAGAACAAAAATCGTGAGCGTCTTTTAACATGAACTTAACCGTGTAAAAGTTGTAGCAGAACACGCTGCAATCCTTACGCACAGTTACAATGGTACAAAACTACAGACATTGAATTGGAAATGACAGTGTTCATGTAAAAAATGATTCCTCTGTAGTTTGACTGATATTTATGACAGTGGTAGAATATTTAACAACCGCGCTATCTCTTGTTTTGCATGTAGTTGTTTTGGTATTTGACAGTTGTCGACACAGAAGAAAAAAGAAATAAATTCATAAAAAGCGCATAAAATGAAATAGACGGTGTTTCTCTGATCCCCGAATTTCGTTAAGCTTAAACTGGTAAAATAGCTTTTAAGAGCTTTGGCAATTTTAACGTATTATCACTTTCTAACCGCATGGAGTCTCACAGTCTGTACGTGCTCTTTGGCCTTCTTTGCGCCAAGAAAAAGTAGGACAGACTGCAATACCTCGAAAATGAATATGAGGTGTTTTTCTAAGTGTTCATAACAGAATACTTTAAACATAAAGAAAGCTAAAATCTTCAAGAAAGCAAAAAAAGTGAGAGCCGGAACCAGTTCCTGCAATACTTAAATTCTAATCATTGAACAGATGAGGTTATGTTTAGGAAAAGATAATGCCCTGATTTTGGAGAAAATGATAACAACAGACCACGTAGTTAAACCACCTGCAACACTGAATGAATCGCTGCAGGAAATCATGGCGAATTTGAACTTTTTGTAAGGTGGATATAGTTTTACAGTACTTTAGCCTAAGTTAAACTGGTTTTAGTATTTTGATTTACGTTAACAAATTACAACAGAAAAACTGACTTTTAGCCTTCACTACAGTAGATATTTTTATAAGTTTGAATAATAAAGGTTGCGCGAGTAAAAGGTTGAAAGTGCACTGTACCTTCTATATGATCACGGCGGACATGTTTGTACTACTCGAGGCAGTTTTTCCAACCGCAAAATATTCTTAAAAGAAAAGTCTTTCTAACACTTAAATGAACTAAGATGTCTCTGCAAATGCTTAAAAGCCCTGATTTGAATATTTATAGAACAGGACATGTAGTGTTAAATTCGGTTAATCCAGGTTTAATGGATTTTTGAGGAAAAGGGCACAGGTATTTGAAGTGGAAAAAGGAGATTGGTTCAGAAGCAACAGGCGTGTTAGTGTGAATGTTGCTTATAAAACATTTCAGTATAGAAACGACGTATGGTCTACAATTATGTAGTTCAGTATAGATAGTTTTGATCCTATAATATTCTATTAATTGTAAACAGGCATCGTGTGCTGTATCATTGTGACATGTGAAGCAGAATTAAAAAGCCCTCGGTGTACTTTGTTTTAATTAAATTTTAAAGCTTAAAAAATTTACAATTTATTTGTGGCTGCCTTTCATTAGTTTGCATCATTCAACACAATGGTTATTAAACTTTTGCGTTTATGTTCAAGTTTTAGCTGATAAAGTAGTAAAAAGACTACAGCAATAAGATTGAGACAGGAAAGATACTGACCTTTTTCATAATGCTTTTTAAGGTTTCCGTCGACAAATGAGACTGGCGGAATTTGAAAAAAGTCGCAATCTCTCAAAGCTGGTTTGTATAATAAAACGTGAGTGCCAAGATATTGTATATGTATAATAAAACTGTCTGGGAGAGATTTCTGATCACCCAATAGCTTTGTTTCAATTATTGCGCAATGATCCTAAAACAGTAGATGACTGGCCAATGGACTTAATCACAGAGCCAGCAGTACTGCACAATCAATATTTCAAATATCGATAGTAGCAGATAGCAATGGAAAAACTCGTTTGATGGCTAGTTATTAATGTCAAAATAGAAAGACCAAGACAAAGTTCAGTTATTAACCAGCAAAGTTTTGTTAGCTAGGATGGAAGATAGCGACACAATTGCACAAATAAGGGAAACACACGAACTATCTTCTGTATCGTGGTAAAGCCACAACAACAGCAGTTCTTGAGATTGAAAAAGGTTTATTTTCCGAGAGGCAAGTGACACGATACAACTAATCGAAATACAGACGGATATATCATCATATATCCGGGTCAGCACAAAGATAACGGTATTTATTTCAACGGAAATTAAAGATGCATTGAGATTCTGCTAGCTTCGATTCGGTGTTTTTCGCCGTGTCTAGATGGGGATGAGGGAGTATGCACAATAACAGAGATTTTTAATACAAGCTTAGAAGACTTTAGTTAAATATTACGATTTTATCTTTGCCTTTAGGGTCGTTTTATTGTCTAGAATAATTATTGCATCCACTTCCATCCGACAAGATGGATCAATATCATTTCTGTTAAATAGATAGGCTTAAGAATTAATTGCCCAGCGATCAAGGGTCAAAAGGTTTGAAGCCCCTTTCTAATCATTAATGTAAATTTCATACCTTGTAAAAATTTTACTTGGTTTTTTATAGCCGTTTTAATTCTAACCTTCAATTTTTAATTAGATTACTACCTCGAATAGTGTCCGTGTTTGTAGACTAGGTTGAATAGATATATCGATACTTTTGATGCAGATTCTACTCACTATGCGAATATTGCTCTACCACTGAGTCATTGCGAAAACATTTCAAGCACTCGTAAGTTAAGAAAAAATAAAGTGAGGCAGTCACGGATGGATGTCAAGGGTTTGCTTCACCCTTTCCGGCAGTTAAATGATCCATTGTTTTGTTATAGAATTGGATCGCAGTAGCTTTGAAAAGATAAGGCAAGTTATCGCATAACAATATTATTTGCTGAAAGCAAGCAAGTCATGCTGATCATCGAGTCTCGAAATGACATTGTTGTTTTCCCTCTTGCTTTTATATAAAACCGCAAGAAGCCAGAAGAAGTCTTTTTTCCCCGAAGCTGGACACGGACGTATGGCTTGCATGTTACCGCATGAGGGGCTTGCATCAGCACCATGTACATCAACAACAACAACAACAACAACAACAATAACAACAACAACAGCAACAACAATAACAACAATAACAGCAACAACAACAACAACAACAATAACAACAGCAACAGCAACAACAAGTACTTTATTTAACCGCAATGAAATATAAAGCTTGGAGTTTGTGAGGTCGTGGCTGCAATATTGAATAATATAATATATTGGAATCACAATATTTAGCTGGTTACGAAACTAAAGTTGAAATGAGGTATATTAAATCTTAAAATATTTTACAATTAAGAGGAGTGGTAAAACTTACTGTGTAAAACGTTATAGTGATCAAACCTTAAATGAAAAGTTTCAGACAGAGTCCTGCTTTGTATTTACTAATACTATGTTAGTATGAGTATTCTACACCCCTCGGTAAGTTATTGATCGGCGGCTAACTACTCGATGTATCACGTGCTGCATTCGCCGCAGTTAAGCAGCTACGATTTATGAATCCCAAAAATACTTATTGATTATAATTGAGGAACAACTAATTAGTTCTGATATATGTGAAGGTCAGGGCAAAGCTGCTATTTATTAAAGTTTAATACCACCCAGTTTGGAGTAGACCAAACATCAAAATTTAGGCTTTTAAATTACATGTAATATAGGTAACTTTTGGAAAGATCTTAAAGACAAAACATTATCTCAGGTTCCAAAATCGAGATACTGCGAACAAAAGATTTCACCAAAAATAACCTTACACGCAACTGCTCTGTCGTCAAGGTCAATTTTATTGAAACAATTTTCCGCACGAATTAAGGCAGTACGAAAGGTCACGACTCGGTAAAAGTCACATTCAAAACAATTTTCTTAGTTTTTGTCTCATGGTTTTTGTTCTTCATCTCCTTTTACACATACTCTAATTATAAAAAAGAATGACGCAGAAAAAAAATCGATATCTGCGAGATGGTCAGGAGTTTAGACAACAAACTGTGCTGAATTTATAAACAAAGTGACAATTGACTTCGCAAAACGAATCTTGCAAAGTTTGGATCTCGTGAAGGAAAATTGAAACAACTCTCTTATTTTCAACACAAATCAAGCTTTTCAAAATTGTGTTCTTTTCATCATTAGATAATTTTATAAGCTTTCCACTGATAATAGGTTTATAGGTAGCCGACTAATATTAACCCTTGATAGTTCAAGGGAAGGGGGTGCGGTCGAATCAACCCTCCATAAGTAACTTATGGCTTAAATATTTTAATCCTAAAGTAGCTTTCGCTAATGGCTTTGGGGCAATCAAAATTAAACTTCCAGTTCTTGTAATCCAATTATGGACACAACTTTTGACGTTAATTGATGAAGTCATCGCTTATAATTTACGCAAAAGAGATTGTGCTATTTACAGTTTGAATTTAGTTATTTATCTTTACGACAAAACAATGTCTCAATTAACAAAATCGAGACACTGCAAGGAAAGATTTCAACACTTTACTCGCAACTTCTGTGTCGTCAGTTTTCTTTAAGGGGGTATGGGTGCCCTAAACCACCTTTTTCTCTAAAATCAGCCTTTCGAAGAAAGAGCTACCATTATCCAACCACTTAGCACAGTTAATGACCAACACATAGTTTGAGTCTCTTGCTACCATAGCAACAGAACCAGCCCTTGCATAGTTTCATAAAAAGTAGCTCGATGCCAACAGTAATTGAGTAAAAAGAAATAATTAAACTGATATGAAGGTGTTTTTTACAGATTAAATGTATGTAGATCTATGCAATGAACTAGAATTGTGGATTAATTTTGATCACTTGCTGAGAAAAAAAATCTTTAAACTTGAAATTGGCCAAAACATGGCAGTTTTTGTCCTACATGGCAACAAGTTTTTTGCCATTCTAGTTCATTGTATAAAATGTTTGCTGTGCATAAGTTTGATGCATTAAATAACTGGTTTCTGTAAAATCACAGAGTTAAACTAAGTTTCTTGTGACACATTATAACAATACACAC
>JANRMR010000012.1:0-13140 GCA_025434825.1 Bergia sp. 'catenularis' | reverse complement strand
TTCAATAATTACGTAACAGTAAATTTGGCCACTTTGACCCACCCCATCCCCCTTGTAACACTTCATCATGTTGCAAATGAGACCCCCCCTTCCGTGACATCACGATGTCACCAACGCCCCCCTCCCCTATTAAAAAAAGCATTGGTGGATCCCCATGAATTTATTTTAGGTCTTCTAAAACAACAGGACTTTGCACTGTGAATCAACATTATCATCCGGCAAATGATATTGGTGCCCATGAAAACAATATATATCAAATATTGATGAAAAAAGAACTTCTCTCAAAAGATTGAGTCTTCATCTACAAAAGGAATGTGATGTCAAAAGGAAACTGCATGTGTTTCAGAGGCGAGATTGCATCAGAAAGAATTGGATTTTGATGTGGTTTTTGTTGAGAGTTTTGAACGGCACGAGCAGTGGTTAGGTTGTCAAAGAAGAATTAAATTTTGTGAGCTGATGCATTCGTGCTATCTCTGCTTTTTTGAAATACTGATCTCTATTTAATTTTTTTGCATCACATCATGATTTATAGTCAAAACCCACCAACCCCCTCCCTTATACCGTCACGCTGCATCACGAAAATCCCTGCAACCCACCCACACCTCAGGCATTACGTAATTATTGAATGGCCCCTATCTGGTTTACTGATAAAATATTTTAAAACAAATAAATAATTACATCTCAACTGATTGCAGTGTTCCCTGCCCTAGGCCACTTAAAAAATATCCCGGTTTATCATCAGCGCGCAAGGCTGCAAATAATTTTTTGGTCTTTCAAACATTTGTCTGATCAGAAGCACAGTTTACCAGACAAATCATGAAATTGGCCGGACATAAGTGTTCATTAGTCTGTCATAGGTTGTAATATTGAAATATGTTATTCATAGGGCTAGGACAAACCTTCATTCGTTCACATTGCCTTCGAAAGTTTTTGTCAACCCTCATTTCTTTGGTCAGTAGTTTTAAATTTATACAAAACAACGGCATATTTTGTCAAAAATGCCCTAATTTCTGAAAAGCTTGACTTTAAATCTGGCAGTTTTAAGTTATCAAAGGAAAACGCTGGTAAAAGTTGCGGTTTCTGACTGACAATTTGATTCATTTCATGATTAGGAAAATGTCTCGTTTGTCTCAGACTGCGCTGCTTAGTGTAGAGTGAATACATTGGGTGGCCGTGCAGCGGCATATACTAATCGTTTTTTCATGTGTTGGAGCCAGAGATCAAAAGTGTTTTATGAAGTACTTCCTGAAAAGAAGGTTCGAAGGTTCATTCAAAAACCCCAATGAACCTTCCAAGGTTTCCTTTTGGCCTCCGTCCCAGCCCTAGTTATTGATTTAGTCATACAATTGCTTTGCCCTGATGATTCTCCTGCCATGGTTAAAAGATCGACAAGAAAGGCTTGCAGAAGCACGCTGACAAGCTCATTTATATTGAGTACTATATGAAGTCTCTCTGTCAGTGAGAAAGCCCGCTGACCATGAGCCAAACACGTTGAACGTGAATCTACAGAAAGATGGATGATTAGGTGATTTAGTTGCATCACCAAATTAGATTGATGAATGAGGATTTTAGATTTATCTCCAAGTAAGTGGCTCATTTTTATCAGAAAGACCAATAACATTTCAACAACCAAAGTGCCCGGTCTTGTGTCCGACCAGAGTTTGTTTTTGCTGGACAATTCGCCATTTTTACCTGACAAATGTCCGATGTCCAGCCGTTATTTGCAGCCTTGAGTATGCGCACTGATTTTTCCCAGCGCATTGACCTTTTTTTTTTGAATAAAGTAAATATATGACTAACGAAGTCTTGAATAGTCTTTTGTGGAAAAAGAAACACTGAAAAATGATTTCGATAATTTCTGATAACATTTCTCTTTGTCTCTTTCGATTTCGGCACGCACTGTTTTTTCCATATATAAAAAAACATGTAAAGAGTGAGCTGACTGGGTCATTTTTGAAACAACTGTGTTACATTTGACAAATCAACATTTTCTCAAGCTCTTTTAGTTTTTATCATTCATACTCTTCATGGTTTTTACCATTAGTCAAGTGTGCTGTTCAGTGCAGATTGTAAAGAAGTTGTATGGCCACAGTGTTGGTACATCCTGTACATTTTTGGATGTTTACTCATATCTATCCAATGGCAAAGTTGACAGCCATTCAATTATAAGTATCAGTATCAGAGCACCCACGTTTTTAAAAAGTCTTTGTTGGTTGCACGTCAAGTGGTCCATTCAAGCTGACCCGACCTTGCCAGTGGGACCAAAGTATCAAACTTCCAAAAAAAAAAAAGCACCTTCCCTCACTGAATTTTGGAAGATTTCTGATGATAAACCGGGATATTTTTTTAAGTGGCCTTAAGTAGACTTTTCCTTGGTTTCAACAAATTTACATACTTTCTTTTTACAATTGAAACTTACAAAAGTGCAGATACTGGCTATATTGTTTATCTAATCATGTTTGTTTTCTGAATGACCTTATTATACTTTTTTGTGCTGATCAAAAGATTTGGAGTGCCAAGCAAGATATTGGGTTTGCATTGTAATAATAATAATAATAGTTTGATTGACATGTATCATGTTAAGCTGTTTTGCCATCTTCAAGTTTATTGCAGGATTATATTATATTTAGTCTGTCTATCTGGCCAGATTTATTAAGTTACATTTTAAAATACCTTTGTATAAAATGGTTACTGTTTTGTATACAAGATGTGAACTATTGGCATTGTGTTTCAATAACCACGTGATGAAGTTTTTTCACAGCAGGGGGTTGATTGCGCATTGTCTTGTGGCCTGTGGGCGAACTCTTTCTCTTGGATACAAAAAAAAATCCGATATACTACTGGCCATTATAATCTGCCAAAATACCTGAAACTTTCCAACTGGCAAATGTCCATAAAACGACCACACGCAATAAAAACACACAAAGGCCAGTTGACACACTCTTCATGCCAAGAACAACCTCTATTTGTCAAAAAAGAAACGATTGGTGATATTTCTTTCCCGGTTCTTTCAAAAGGTCTTTTATAAATACACAGTTTTATTTTTCGACGAGCAAGAAATAAAGAATGATGACATTTGAAGTCGTTGATCTTTTTTTGGATGTCAAAAGAAATAACTTATGTCTTGATTTGTACCTTCATTTTCCATTTTTACAAGTAACTCTAGACATTTCCTAGTTTGCAACAATAGTCAATATGTGTGTTGGTCATTGTCCGCGTGTGAATAGGGTTTGCACGCTAACAATGGTCTTTTTGGAGCCTTCTTTACACCAAACACTGAAAGACATAGAATAATTACTCACAAATAATTGCAAACAATACTCTATGTCACCATAATCGAAAACAAACGCGAACGACCATGAGACCATTTTAAAACGTCCTTGCCTTGCCGAAATACCGAACTAAATCTTAACACTTTACCTCGGACTTTACCTGGTGTTTCGACTCGTCTGTAGTGGTACGGGTTAATGCAAACCTCTTTCTTGTTTAAATTGTAGGCGAACTCACAGCAATCTAATGGTTTCAATTCATGATGACTTTGAAGATCAGGCCATCTCCAAACACGGCAATAGATAACGTGCGGCAATCCCTTTCTGTGCGAGATCTGCAGTCGGCCATCTAAACTCCTCGGTATTGTCACGCATTTCGCCGGTTGGTTCGGGTTTGACAAGGCTTTCTCAAGCTCTTCCAGCGCCTCTTTTCTCTTCTTGAGTTTCTTAACTAGCGAATCGATCGCTTTCTCCGCCCATTTTTCTTCTTCGTCTCCCTGCTTCCAGCCTAGCAAACGCTTAACGGCAGGCGACGTGAAAGAAAACAAGGATGTCATTGCGTTGCTCATGGTCCCTTTGCGATTCAGGCTGCAGACAATTGCCAAGTCGCCCTTGATTGCAAGTTATCGCGGGTAAACTGTGAACAAAAGGCGTAAAAGCCTTTCGATTAGTTCTTTAACAATCCTTTGTCGACGGAACTAATAGATATCCGCAAGAGAAACTTGAATACTCAGCGACAACAGTTCAACACACAGCTATTGCTTTTGAGCACAACGAGTGAGTGTGTTTCAAGAGCTGAAGAGGCGCATGGAAATATGGCGCCTCACAGGCGCCAAAGTAAATACAAGCAAACAATTCTTTGACAAGCTTGCTTAATAGATTGGCTCAGGATTTACTCTTCCTCCAAGTTCTTCAGATGAGTGTATACAGTTGTGAAAACCCCCCAAAAGAACTATTGGCACCCAACAAACACAATCTTTACCTGCCGATCCTTGCGCTGGAGTCTAAGTGGGAAGCCATTAAAGTACTGCATGACGTCACCAGCTGTCATCTTATTGACAGCGCATGTCAACGGGGCTGGCCCAGACTTCTTGTCTGGATATTTTTGGGGATTGTCAGTTTTGTCACGTGTTCTGTTGTTATAAAGCAATAGTTACAGTATAAAATGTGTACTAATACTTGAATTTTGCAAATTAGTCTAAATAGCTCAATCAAATTTCATTTCATTTTAGGCTTTTACAGTATGCAGCATGATGTTGCCACTGGTGGTCACGAAAATCTAAAATGGAAAAAGAAATTTGCCGCCATTCTCAGTGGGGTGCAGCCACGCATCATTGTTGACACGCCCTTTAGCGTTTTTTTAATAATAGATTACACGTATCATAAGTTGAACCAATCGCCAAAAATGGTGGTCACACTTTCAGATTTAGATTGCGCCGTGTAGCAGAGGTGGGCTTGCGAGTGGAGCATACAATGGAACATTTATTCTATATGATTTGAGTTCTGCTCTGCCATCAGTTAAAATATCATCCAACCACAAACTTGGAAACTTAATGAAAACCTAGAGTTGCGGTAGTTTCATATAACGTTTGAATCAATCACTTGCTCATACTGTCACAGGCCGGAAGCTTCTGTGTACCACAGTTAACATTTGTTGATTTGAAAACAATGCACGCTGACATTGATTCGCTTCCATCAAGGTGTTTGATGCGACTTCAGTTCAGTGCAAAGCAGCATAATCTAAGGTCCTCGACACTTGTATGCTTTGTATTTCCGATAGTAAATGGATGAATAACATTTGCTTGCTTGATCAGAACATATTTCATTTGATATCATCGTTGAAACAATGTCGTTTATTCAAAACAAACGTGCGAGTATTAAATTGACCCTAGATCAGTGCCGATGTCATCAGGAAACCCTTTGAAAAACAAAACACACCCTAAGCTTTGGGTTTGCAAGTAGTTCTTCTTTTAAGTTAAATTTTAAAAAAAGATCAATTAAGTTATTTAAGATCCGGTTTTATATCGTAAAAAAACCCAAAAAGATCTTTATAGGCCAGAAAAAGTTATAAATAAATCTTCTCTTTTTCTAACAAATAATTTCTACTTTTGTAGACTATATATGAATACAGAGAATAGTCGTGGAGAATTTGCGTGAGGATACCTAAGCTTTTTCCCGTTCTTTTGTTTGCTTAAGGAAATCTAGTGACACATTAAATTTCCGATGACAGGTGTACCCACCAAATGTCATGAGAATTAAATGGAGTCGCCGGTTTGATCAACGGCCGGTACAGTGGTATTCTATAGAACGCACAAGGTAACATAATATTAATTAATAGAATAAAGAACGATACTTGTCTTAGTGAAGAAAACACTTTTAAGAAAAGTCGAGCGTTAAATCGTAATAGCTGGGCAAAGTGCACAGATAATATGTTAATTTTAATGTATGCGTGCACTTTCACTTTATCTTTATATTGATCGTATATTACACTTTTATCATTTAATGTAAAACAGTAATTTATCGATGTAAATGATTAATTGACAGTGCGAGAGCGAGGGAAGCTTTTCTCACTCAGACCGTAAAGAATAAATTTGTTTTTTTATCGGTGTTTTACTAAGCCTAAAATTATCCTCACAGGAATACACAATATTAGATATTCTGCCATATTGACCCTGTTGTTATGACCTACCGCGCCCAACGGCAATCGTCACCCTGACAAAGCCCCACTACAAAACCTAATGTTTTCGTTCTTGTACAAACTCCTTGTCTTTCACATTCGGAATGTCTCCAATGTTTTTCCAAGACTCGTTTTTTTAAAACTATTTTCAATTTCAACTGTGGCAGCTGGGAGTTTATGGTCTATGTGCATATGTAATCGTTTTGTTTTGAGCACGCAGCATACGTGTGATCGGGTATCGCTTTGACATGGAAACAAGCTTTTAAAAGTTTGCGTTTTCTAAAAAATTGCCAACCACTGGATCACAGTTCAAGTCTTAGACATGTCGGAAAAAAAAAGTCCCCATCAGAAACCAAAAGGGGAACGGTGTATTACACGTGTACATAGCGTCTCGTTCTATTTTGCAAATAATTCTTGTATTTTGTGGTTGGTGAGCAACACTGTAAGCGTCTCTGTTTCCCACGTGGACCGTCCGCGTCCCACATCCTCTGGTTACCTAAGCCCTTTTAACGCTATCAGTTACCCGTCATTTTCGAATACAAACTTCATGGACACTAAGGCTCCGTTTATATGGAGAAAAGCTGTCCCGGGTAGAAGGGTCACTCGCCTAGCCGAGTCAACTTTAGCAAGGGTTTATATGACAAAAATGTTGCTCCGTTTAACCGAGTCAACAGCTGGCCGTCAACGCTCGCGCGTGCTCTGTGTATCTGACTTGGCCGAGTTGACCCGGGTAGGCGAGCCAAAGTGTTTACATGGGAAAAAGTTGTCCCGGGAAGAAGGGTGACCCTACCTTCGAAAGCGAGTGAGCCGGCTAGGCGGGTCACCCTTCTAGCCGAGCCAAGCCTGTGTTCCTCATGCAAACGGTTCGATGCGTTTTGTAAAGAAATGTAGGAAAAGTTGGCTCGCCCCGGGTAATGACCCTTCTACCCGGGAAAACTTTTCTCCATATAAACGGGGCCTAAAAAACATCTTGGTATTCATCGTTCACGTGTCATTTGGACCTCTGACGAAATACACGTCACTAAGCAAATGGCGTAACAAAACTTGACCAGCCAATGCTTTTCTTGGCGTATTTCAATGACTCACTGTTTACATTTTCCCTCGATTTAGCGTAAACTCCACTTAAAGATTCACACACAGTGTCCATAAATAGAAAAAAACTTGGCAATAAAGACTTTATCCTGATATATTGAATACTTTGGGAGTATTTAGTCTTTGAAAACGTCGAAAGTTTGAGAATCTATTGCTAGCGGACTCATTTTGTTTAAAGCTGGAAGATGAATTTAAGTATATATATTATGCTAATGAGGCAAAATGAATAACAGTGACGTCACACGTATACAAATCAACACTGTGAAACTAGTTTTGAAAAAAAACCTGTTTTTCTGCGTGGGCGAGGAAGCTAAATATGTTTCGTTGATCAACAAAAGTTGATAAGGTATGTTTTTTGCTTTTGGCTATTTGGGTTAGGTTTAAAGGCGACGCCAACGGAACCCATATAGGCGAAAAACATACCCTAACCCTCTCCCTAACCCTGATCAACTTTTGTTGATCAACGAAACATTTAAATCAAGAACGGCCTATAAAAAACTCCCGTTCATTTTCTACACCAGAATGTTTCACATTGGTCTTAAATGTTTTCAAAAGCACTTTAGTACAACTGGTTTTAAATTCTTTTAAAACACTGAAGATCAGTGGCTGATCCAAGTCTCATTATCCAAGCTAATGTGACCACAATTGTTTTCACCAACATTAGCACTCGGGAGTAACGTTATTGATAGCTTTTATAGTATCCAAGCTGAAGATAGAGATAAATCATGGTTACACCTGGCCAGTGCTAAGGAAACGTTCGTTTGGGAGCTATTTTTATTCCGGAACATTTGGAATACATTCCGTATATTCTGCTCCAGGTGGCAGTGACCAGAATGCATTTCGGTATACATGTATATTAGTATTAACCAAACAGGTGAATAGCACTTTTCGCGCGCTCCGATTGGTTCATCAAACACTGAATATCCTGTGCTATTCACTTTGGTCACTCATGCATGAAACGAGCGCGCGAAACGTTTGAATCAAGAACGGCCTAAAAAATTCCCATTCAGATACACCTGGCCGGTGCTAAGAAAACGTTCGTTTGGGAGCTATTTCTATTTCGGAACATTCGGAATACATTCCGTATATCCTGCTCCAAGTGGCAGATTGACCAGAATGCATTTCGGTATACATGTCTCCGTTATTAGTATTTATCAAACAGGTGACGCGCTCTGATTGGTTCATCAAACAACGAATATCCTGTGCTATTCACTTCGGTCACTCATGCATGAAACGACTGCGCGCGCGAGATGGACGTGCACAAGACTGAGGTACTTTTTTGTTGCAAAGAAAAGGAAATAAATTATTTAGTGCTAATACTAAAACAATTATCCCCTTCAGTGTCGGTGCCTAGCGATAGGTATTTATAGGTAAATATTCCACCACTAGTCACCTCCACTTCGGGGGATAATTGTTAATTAGCTATATTCTCGAATAAGAATATCCTAAGTGAACATGCCCTCATGTATAACCTTAGAGTTGAAGGAAAACAATACAATGACAACCTGTTTCAATTCAAAACGGCTACAAGTGTCTATAGACTGTGATATAAACACGACAGAAATTATACATGTAGAGCACGAGAGACATAACAGGAACACAAGTTGAAGCCCGGATGTTTATCTTGCTCCCCGAGTGCTCTGCAACTTGTGGAGCGTTAAATATATCATAGTCTATAGACATAAGCAGCCATTCAAAAGGCTTTTATAAAATAGGAATTGGAATGATTGTCTAGTTTCTCAAATAAATACTACTTTTGTGGTCCATTTGAAAATCTGAGTGCGCATTACAATGCCTTTTGGTTCTTACTTGGCTTGTACCGCATTAGAAAGTAACATAACATTCTGCTTCAGTCACTGTGCATTTTCTTTCCATTTTTTAAAAAGCTATAAGTTCGACAACAATTTCATTTCCATTTCTCTTGAAAGTACAAATCACACCAAAGGTACTGTAAAATGGTGTAAATGTTTTTAAGTTTTATCCGCTTGTGCAGTACAATTCATATTATAAAAAGAAACACTCTGGCAGCCAGAGTGAAGACTCTGATCACAATATCAGACCATAATATGGCACCAGCCAAAAACTGGCTGATAAGCAATTGTGAACCAGGTGATTGTAACTGACACTGCCTCACACTCTCCCCCCCCCCCTTCTCCCGGGGGAAACTCTCATACTAACATGGGCAGGGTTAAAATGGTGAGATCGTGGGATTTGGTACTGCTTAGGGTGCTCCCAGCAAAATACTTACATTTGCATAAAAACGGTATCTTTTAGGGGTGCCACGGTCAATTAAATGACATTTAAAATAAACATTGGAACTACATGTAGCTTTAACTAAAAATTGTGACACCATTTAAACTAATTGTTTGTCTCTATATTTCTGACTGGTACCTTTTAGGGATAAAACTCAGCTTAAGCCACACCCAGATTGGTACCTTTTAGGGGTTCAGTTGAAATTTTCCGATGAGCATCACCACCCTTTCATATTGGAGTCACTCCCCCGGGCAACATCCTCACTTAACCGGCTTATTGTCAGCATTCCTGGTTTTATGAGAAAATTTTTGCCGCTGGCATCCAGGATTAATCTTAAGGCATCCTCAGAGACCCTACGGCAGTCAGTCAGGTGGGGAAGAATTCCAATGATGCGAGGCAAAGAGCAATGAGGGCGAAACCTCTCTTGATTTTTCTATTGGCCCTGGATTTCTTCTCACCCAAGGACCACCCAGGAGTCTCCCATGATGATCTTTAAGTAAACCATTGAAAAATCTAATTTTTGTTGGTAGTTTAAATTTATTTAGATTTATTTCCTTGCTAACAGAAGCAGTGAAAAAACTGAAACTGAATGTGACAGAACAAACAATACTCCCTGTCCCTTTTAAATTTAACCCTTTCAACGCCAACAACGACTTACGATGTCTTGCTAAATTCTCCCAAGCTGTATCTATGCTTTCCTTTTAAACAGTTTGGGAGAATTTCACTCTTTATATTACAGTCAAACCCTGTTATTTCGAACTCCCTTAATTCAAATTCCCAGCTATTTCAAAGTCAGACCAAATTCCTTTGGCATTAATTTTTCAGTCATTTACTACCAGCTATTTTGAACCCCTGCCATTTCGATCTATTTTTCCTTTCCACTGAGAGTTCGAAATAGCGGGGTTCAACTGTAGATAGTTTGCAGTGTGATCAGTTCCTCTGTTCTCACAACAAAACACCTTACTTTGTATTGATGTTGTGAGGAGAAGATTCATATTGATAAACTGGCTGGGTCTAAAAAGGTTAACATAAATTAGAGAGGATATTACATGTTGGTTCTAAAACATGAATTTCATTTTCAAGTTGTAAAAACAGTATTTTACAAACATGCACAGCAAGAAAATAAAATTCACTGATTATCTTCAAGCCATTGTGTTCCAGAAACATTTTTTATCATACAGAGACAATACACAAGTTTTCAGAAAACCCTTGGAGATCTTTTGAAAACCTTCAAAACTTTTCAAGAAGTTTTTACAAAGCTTTTTGTGTATTTTGATTATTTTTGGGAAATTTTCATAAATTGTGCAACAGATATTCAGAAAGATGTTGAAATTTTTGGAAATTGCAGGAAAATCCTAGAAAACTGAAATATACTAAATGCATTTTTCATTACACAACTTATGTCCATATAATAATCAAACTATCTAAAATCTGAAAATATTATCACCTAACCCACAAATGAGCAATGTTAAATAAACATAGCTAAACAAAGTTACCAAGTTGAATTTATTTGAAGTGGACTATTATGTGGTATTCATTCACAGTTGAAGAAATTCAGTTGGAACTAACGACTCTTAAGTTTCACTGGCTCAATCCTCCAAGCACCAATAAGGTAGCGCAAACGGATCAGGAGTAGATCTTTTCCCATTTGCAACCAACTCAAAACAGGAATCATTTTGGAGCCTGTGAAAAAAGGTTGTCTGTATGAGTGTTGAGTCTGTCCACTGCACTGTACATTTAATTGGGATATTCTAAGGCATCACAATCCCAGGGGAACCCATCCCTTTGGTTACACTACCCTCCCCCCTGGGGCATCACAACCCTTTTCCTCTGGGGCATTATAGCCCTTGTCACCTTCACATTTGGTAAGGCCCGAGGCATTGCAACCCCTTCCCCTCAGTCATTAGAGAATCACCCCCTGGGGCAGGTATCACAACCCACCCACTGAGTCTTTCACAGCCCTACCCCCTGGGGCAGGTATAACAACCCACCCGCTGAGTCTTCACAGCCCTACCCCCTGAGGCAGGTATAACAACCCACCCGCTGAGTCTTAACAGCCCTACCCCCTGGGGAAGGTATCACAAACCCACCTGCTAAGTCTTCACAGCCCTACCCCCTAGGGCAGGTATCACAATGCATCTGTTGAGTCTTCATAGCCCTACCCCCTAGGGCAAGTATAATAACACTTCACAGCCCTACCCCCTGGGGCAGGTATCATAACCCTTATCACCTTCTTATTCAGTGTGGTCTGGGATATTACAACCTCATTCCATGATGCACCAGGGGGCATTCAAAAAGTATGTTTGCTCTAAATTCCCAATTTTTGACCCCCCTCCCCCCTTATTCATTTTTGTTCATTTCATGATGACCCCCCCTCTCCTCTC
Organism: Bergia sp. 'catenularis'; assembly: GCA_025434825.1. Lineage (NCBI taxonomy): Eukaryota > Metazoa > Cnidaria > Anthozoa > Zoantharia > Parazoanthidae > Bergia > Bergia sp. 'catenularis'. Next base: position 1,465 of record JANRMR010000012.1, on the reverse strand, counting down.
CGTGCATACTGCTTCAAACTTTGACCTTCCCCCCTTCCCCCTCGTAAATGAAAAAGTTGGGAAGCAGCCAGGGCCAGCCGGAACCAGGGGTCTAAAAGATGTCCTTTAGATGTGTAAATCACGTCTAAATAATGACTTTTAGACCCCCAGCGGTCGCTGGGAGACTAAAAAAGAGTGTGTGCTTTCTAAAAATGCAGTAAAACACATAAAAACCACAAAAAATGTTGTCAGATCTACAGTAGGAGAAACCCAGAAGAATAAAAACTTTTCTCCCCCCCTTCCCCCATTCGTTTTTGTTCATTTTTCATTGACCCCCTCCCCCTTTGGGCGAACATACTTTTTGAATGCTCCCTTACAGATCAAACACTGGGGCATCATAACCCCCTCTCTTCACAATTCTCATCTTTCACCCAGTTGAATGAACACAAAATGTGGCGATTGAGTGAATGGAATGAACGAATTAGACAGAAATGGATATTTCTGCGGCACGGAACCAGCAGGGACTGGGTTCCACTACAGTACTGAGGACTGTGGGTAATTAAGGAGTATATAAGGCCATGATAGCACGTGCAGAGTAACTCTAGATCTGCTCCAGCTACTGGCCCATTCACCTTTTTTCTCTATGGTATCACTGTATGGAGCGGACCTATGCCACCAAAATAAACCTGATGGGATATATTTTGTGTGCTGTCTAGTGGAGCTGAAATAGCTAGTATATAATCTATAACCTGTTAAGGTTCATGGATACCAGTTCCAAATGCAAGTTATGATTTACTGATTGGAAATCCTTTGTGTGGTCTTAAGCTTAGTACACCATAGCAGTGGATATTAAAGACACGGTAGATTATCTAATTCAATACATTAAGTAAACTTCCCGTTTAAGTGCTAGTCATGTGTACAAATCCTTGAATGAAGCTCTTACCATCAATTTCAGTCCAGTTGACTGCCACTTCAGCAATTGGAATCTTCAGATACTGAGCTATATACAGAAGTTCAACATCAAATGCCCTGCAGGGTAAAGAAAAATTAAGTCAAAACAGTATAATTTTATGTACCGATTAAAATTTGTGATGTGACTAGTTTCACTCTGAGCAAATAAATAAAGCATGAATTTTTCCCTAGTAAATTCAAATACATCTGACAAGGGAGGTACTAGAACAGTAAAACCAAAATAACTGGTTAAATCTATAGTGTGTAATATAAAAAATAAATTTAAACATAAAGGTTTTGGGTTAAAATTGTTGATTACCACTGAACTGTTACTAGTTTCTGGAAATTAGGTGAACCAGTCTAGATTAAGCCCTAAGCTCCCCAACTAAATATGTAATTGATCAATATGACCACACAGCTGGAACAGAACAAAGTCTATTTCAAATGTCATAGTACATTAAATCCAGCTCCTAAATACCGTAAACGCTCTAATAAGCCCCCCTCTCTAATAAGCCCCCCTCTCTAATAAGCCCCC
>JANRMR010000009.1:2238-24220 GCA_025434825.1 Bergia sp. 'catenularis' | reverse complement strand
ACGAACGAACGAACGAACGAACGAACGAACGAACGAACGAACGAACGAACGAACGAATGAATGAATGAATGAATGAACAAACGAATAAATAAATGAATAAATTAATAAATGGGCATCGAACGAAGCCTTACAGTCACTGGGCTGAAACACGCTAATGTTAACATTGCCACAAAGTTACGAAGGGGCACCCACTGAGTAGATTACGAACCCGAGCTGTGCCATGTTCCTCGTTCCTCTGTTCTTGGATCCGGCAGTAAAATTTATTAACTTTAGTAGACGTATTTAGCGTAGTTATAGAGACCAAAATAAGTGAGGAAAATTTAATTCAAACAGTGAGACCCGACTGTGTAGGTAACTAATCAGAAAAGTTTTTTAATTCATCTAGATGTTCAATTTAATTGAAAAAATAATTGATTCTTTAGACCGTTGGAATACCTTTTAGAGTTGAGTTTATCAGGCTAAATTATGAAAAAGTTATATTTTAACTAAATTATTTTCGTTTCTAAAGCGAGGTAGATGTGGGCAGTTTCGGGTAAAATGGATCACAAATCACCTGGTGTTTTGAAATTAATATCGTCATAACTATCGACATTTTAATTATGAGACCGTAACTGTAGCTTGTTCTTTTAAGTTTTTTTTTGTTTTCCGTACCGAGTTACCGAGTTGGCTTTCTGTTCTCAGACTCGGGTGCACACCGCCAAATCGTGAGTGGTCACTTTGTTTACAAGATTATTGAATACGAAGTTACCATGCTCTTGTTTAAAATCATACCTGTTTTTGTTTTTATCTGACTTAGGTAATCTAACTTTCGAGTAATGTTTAGAATACAAACATACAGACTTAACTTTGCCTGAATTTTGAATTAGCAACTCGCTTTAGTTTATTGAACGGGTTTTATCAAGAATAAGTTACACTCTAATAAACGTTTTTAAAAAACACAAAAAGTAGTGGAAAATATTAAGAAGTTGAGATTGAAGTTTATCCGGTTATTTATAGATTCTGTAGATCGTTTGGTTTGTCACGGAGTATCATTGACATTGTAAGACTAGTTTGACAAATATTAACACGTCCAGTATGAACACAGGCAGGTTTTAGGCTGTCCAGTAGTTCTTCGTTGAGTTGCAGTCGAACAGTCGGGCGAATTACACGTAATTACATGTATATCTTAAACTTAAACTTAAGGTGAGTTGCGAGATGGATCGCCTGTGGCGAGATTACAGACTGGAAGAGGGAGACCCCTGCAGCAAGGTTATTGAAACGGAAACCGCCAAACGGCTCGAGTCCATGCGGACGGTCGTCCAGTTGTATGACGAACAACGCGACTCGATTCACCAAGGTGTGGGCGAGGTAAAACGCAATGCTGATTATTTCCTTAAACTCGTATCCCCGCCGAACGTCAATGGTAACTGTCAAGTGGTTGATTTGAATTTCGAGCGAGTGGAATTTCAAGTAAAGGAGTTGTATGAACAGCTCAAGACTCAAGAGCAACAGGTGATGGAAGTCTGGCTTGTTAGAAAAGGACTGGCAGACCACTGTTTACAGTATCTGGAGCTGGAGACATGCGCTAAGGAGGTATACTTCATGTTACACTAACTTTGAAGAAACTTGCAGTGTTCATTCACAGGGGAGGGGGAGAGGGTGGGGGCGGGTTAGCGCTCATCCATATTTTGGGCGAAGTGAGCTGCTCAAGCCTTCAAATTCTGACCCTATTTCAGACCAGGGAATATAGTTAAATGATCAGTTATACACTTTGTAGTAGGCCAAAACATTAAAATTTAGATTTTAACTAATGCAGCATTAGGTAGCCTTGGCAAAATATTTTCGACAACTTATTTTTTGTCCGAAACCTTCAAACTACTTAGTGTCGAGATATTGCAAACGAAACATTTCACCGGAAGTATTTTTTCACTCGTTTGGTCTTTCTTCAGAGTCAATTTTCTCAAAACAGTTTTCTGCCTGAGTTAGGACAACATGAATAGACACAACTTGGTCTTTACCAAAACGATAAATTATTGGGTCACGTCCAAATCCGTGATAGCGAATTTAGAATCTCCTTTTAGTTTCGTCCTTACGGCTTTTGTTAATTGTCCTAGCGCGATTCAGGTCTGGGAATTTTCTTTAATGAACTCAATCCGAAGAATGAATGACACAAAAAATTAAAAATTCCTGACACGGTTTGGGACAAACTCAACTGGCAGCAGAAAATGAAACTTGACAGAGTTGGGATTTTGTTCAACCATGGGCTGATCCAGGATTTTAGCGAGGGTGGTTTGGTATAACATTCAATGATTATATTTTTCGTCAAAGTCGACATGTTTTATGCATTTTTCTTGAGTTTTGGGGGGTTAATCAAACAATGTACACCAACCCTGGAGCCGCCACAGGTTTTGTATCTTTTGAAGAGCAAAAGTGTTTTGTGTTACTTGTTTCCCCAAGTTTGTAAAACGAAATTTCCCAAATCCTAAAGTTTAATTTGTATTAATGTTTACAGGCATTGGAGTGGATTCACGACAACGGCGAGTTCTACTTGTCGTCACACGCGAGTGAAGGCGAAACGGACAAGCAGGCGCAGGAGTTGTTACGAGAACACAACGAATTCAAGGAAGTTGCAGAGGTATATGAGGTGAAATTTAGCATTTGTTTATTTTATTTTGATTGATTTTCTTTGAATTATTTTTCACATTTGTTTTGTTTTTTATTTTTCTTTCCCGCCTTCAGCACTGATTGCACGGCACTGCACCAGAGTTTAATACGTATGACAAGGACTGATCTTACAGTAAAACAATGTTTTCCGCTGTTGCAAATCTCAAGAACAATTTAATACAATTTCCTTTCTCATTCAAGAGAGCGAGTTTAAACCGTGTCTGAGTAAATGTCTAATTTGTGATGTTCTTTGATTTTCATTGTTTTAAAGTAAGAGGTGCAAAATGGAAAGTATGGGACTCTAAAACCTGCTGTTGCGTTTTAAATTCTCCATGAAGCACTCGGTTTCAGCTGGCGGTTTCCGACTTATTTTGACGACTCTGTAAAGACTTTTCACTCGACTTTTTTTGTTTTGGCCACTTTAAGGAGTTGAGAAAGCAACAGAAGAGAGCATTTTGCAATAATATTAGTCTTTTTTCTCTTCCGCTTTTAAAAATTACTGTAAGTTATGTAATCTTCTTATACGTTCACCGTCTGTGTAAATAAATTAAAGATAAACTATCTTATGATCAAAGTTGTGTTTTGATGTTGCTTAATTAATACTTCAGTGTGACTTGTTTAAACGAATCTTGTATCTAAATGGTTGTCTTGCTTTTTAAAATCTGTTTCTGGAGCACGTGCCCTTTGTTTTGTCTGGTAATCTGTTCTTTACCTGTGAATGGCGTTCTTTGCAACAGGTAATGAGACGGGATTCTCTTTGTGTTGTTGAATACTGAAAAATTAACTTCTCATTTGAGAATTCGACTGGAATCCATGCTGTTCAAGAGCTGACGAGAAATCGCTTGTTATTTAACAGGAAATAAGGGAAAAAGTGAAACTCATGTTACAACAAGCCGAGAGCCTGGTTACCAAGACGTGTTTCCATAGCGACGGGATCAGACAGTGGGCCACGGCGGTAGAGAAACGGTACAGAGATTTTGCAAGTCGGATGAACAAATATCGAATGAAGCTAGAGACGAAACTGGGTTATCCAGTCGGAGATCAAGAGGTTTGTTCAGTTAAACTTTTAAACGTAAATATACTTGTAATTGTTGTGTTCTGTCTTACCTGCTGCCTGTCCCCTCCCCCCTGCTTTTGAAACTGTGACACATACTTAACCCACGCATATTCAAACACATGGTGTATGCTAATTTATTCCGGTTTTCAGTTTGTGTAATTAAGACACGTGGATGAAGATATTTGGATATTGATAATAATTGATTGGTTTCTTTCGTTGGAAATTTTTAGATCTTATTTTTTTTCCGCTTTATCTTTTTGTTCTCATCCATTCTCGGAGCTCCTCCTTCTGTCCCCCCCACAGTCCTTTTTGTTCCCCAGTGTTGTACTGAACAGAGAAAAACAAACAAGAGATTCTGACTGGTCAATACCTTAAACCTTAATTATTCATCACACAATATCACGAGGGCTCTTAGTAATCAGTTTTTTAAATACAACTACTACTTGGGGAACATTTCCTCCGGGAGGTGGTTTCATTTTTCATGCCTTAGTTTGACTCATAAAGACGCAGAAGAGATTTTCTTCGAGCGAAAAAATGTTTGGAAGTTCAACTGACGACGCTTTTGGGGGATTGGATGCGTTCTTGTTTCGAAGTTATGAGTGCGAGTGTCGATACAACCCGACTCGTCTTGTTCCGAGTCCTAGCGTGTTGTCACTGATGTCTATCCTTTCTGTGCCCCAGGATGACGCGGAGTGGCCCAGTTTCCACTCCCTTCAAACACAGCCACAACAGCAACAAGCTTTTGCCTTGCGAGAAACCTCCAAGGACAGCGGAATCCATGAAATGACAGAGGAGAAACGGCGATCGGCCAAGAGGAAGGAGTAAGCCGTGCTCTCTTTTAAATTAATACCCCGTAGTTTTAGTATCTTTATAATAACTGATTTATTTAAACGTTTAGAAAAATCACGTGAAAATCGGCAAAACCACGTATTAATGAAATGAAAAAAACATCAATTAAGAGAAAATTGCTTTGCGTTTTAGTTTTGTGGAAGAAAAGAGATTTCAGTCTACACATTCGTTTAAAGGTCATTAGTTATTCATGGTTTGTTTATACCGGTCATTTTGGTCAGAGGCACGTGAAGCGATATTGTGACCTTTGGACAAAGAGGAGTCGGTCTGTCGTAATAAAATGTCTATGTGAAATAATTTTAGCAAGGAAGAGACATGGGATCATTTTCGTCTGTAAGAAAAGATGGTTAATTTATTTTCCGAGTGTGAGTTTACGTTCTGACGCATACTAAATGTTATCAAGAAAATTTTAACACATTCGTGTTAATGTTATTATGAAACCATTCGGTGCACGAAGTTTAACGAACCAAAATATTATACTTTATAGAAAGATACTAACTGTACTTGACACGATTGTCCAAAAGTTAGAGAATTTAACTTATATATAATGAAATAGTTAAAAATTTGTTACTGATAATTGATTTAACAAAAATGAATGATGCAGAATGGCTGATTACGAAATTACTTTGCGGGCAGAGTTTTGGTCCGAGTCCAAAGCATTTTCTTTTCACAAATTAGCCTTCAAGTCATATTATGCTCATTCTTTTCCACATTATGTCACGTACCTTTTAAAGGAAACTTTGAAGGAGAGAAACCTTTTCGTGAATTCGCAAATCTTTTACCTTTTCCTTATGCAAACCGGAAATTATAAAAAAATATGTCCGGCAATATTGAGGTCTTTTTTTTCAAAAACTCATGACAAATTTAATCATACTCGAACGACTGTTAATATCGCTATGGAGAGAGAAAACATCGTGTTAACGAAGTCACCAAAGCCGCTTTTTAATTATTTTAATTTCTGGAAGACTGATTTTTACAAACTCGAATTGTTCTGCTACAGCGATGGAGCCAGATATTGGTTTCAGTCATCAACAACAGTTGATATGAATTACTTGTTTCAGTGTGAGATAAGTGGTGTCAGAATTGTGTTTTAATGTTAGCCCGCGGACAGGCAGAAAAAAACGCAAAAAAGAACCACCCCAAACCGAAGTAATTGATTAAAAACTGATAAAGCTGTAACAGAGGATTAGCGATTAAAATGTCATCCTGAAACTAACATTATTTCATGCCAACTTTCTTGAACAAACCAATATTCAACGGTTGTGGTTAGAGTCTGCCCCCTTTAACTATATTCGCTTAACTCCAGCCGCATTTTAACCTAATAGTAAATCTGACTGGCTTCCTTTACGGGACCAGTTAGCATTTTAATATAGCCAGGACTGGGGCTGGAGAGAAATGGTCGGACAACGGAAAAACTATCCAATTTTAGGTGTGTTTTTAAACCTACAATTTCCTACAAAATACTTATTACACGCGATTATAGACTTCCCCTATCCCTAAGTACAAAGTTTTGTTTTACCTGTCCTTACTATTGGACCAACATTTTGTTGACATCAGATATTATCCGACATTGTCGATTACTGAGCAAAGCCTAAAAAGGGCGGGTCAAATATTTTGAAGACAGAAAACTCTTTTCTCTTAATCGAGCATCAACTTTAATTGAATAGTGACTACTCCCTGATATGTTTTCTTTACATGTAGATTTATTATGAACGAGCTGCTTCAGACAGAAAGGTCTTACGTGGCTGATTTGAAGTGCGTTATCGAGGTGAGAAATGCGTGCAATCCTTGGATTTTCTGTCGGTTCACTCTTGCCCCCCCCCCCGTTTTCCTCCAAACACGCACACACACACAAACTCGATGCATTTTGTCCCTGTTTTTTAACGACCGTGGTAGATCAAATGTAATGATTTTTAGTTTCCATTGGCTTTCCCTCTGTTATTTGCGCCTGGTTCACAAGTTGTGAGTAGACAGCTCTTATAGTTGTGGGAGCGTGACATGACGTTGCATCAGTGTAACGGTTCAGTTTGCTTCTGTTAGGGACAAAACTTTTGGTGTCATTCGTTTCTGCTCAGAAGTGAATCAGAAAAAAGTAAAAGTTGAAGAATTGAAAACTTTCTTTCATTTTTTTTGTTAAAAAATGTTGTGTTAAAAATTGACATTCATACTTCTTGTGTGCTTGTGTCAGGATTACCTTGGTGCAATGTTCAACAACCCCGACGTCCCCGGAGGTCTTCTCGGCAAGGAAACCGTGATCTTCGGGAACATAAAAGAAATTTATAAATTTCACAATGAGTAAGTTGTCCCCATTCAATCAATCATCATGTCGTCATGATTCAAAAATATTTTGTAGAAGTTTTTTGTGTGTTTTGTCTGGATTAGCATAAACGGAAGTTTGTTCCAGCTCGTCGAAAATGTGTTATTCCTTTGTCTTTTCCTTTGTTATTTCATGTATTTAAATCTCTTATGCTTGTGCTTATGCTTATCTCGCAAATTTAAACCTGGCTTTGGTTTTCCTGCGTTTTGGTCGAGTGCACTACGTCTTTGTTAGAAGTGATAAAATATACCAAAGCAAAAATTTAAAACATATTCAAATTTATCTCTTTTTGACAGCAAAATTCAGTTTTACATTTTATTTAAAACTTTGAATACTCATGAAGCGAAAAGATAAACTCGATCAATCTTTAATTGCACAGCTGTTATGACGTCACTGTTCCTCAAGATGTCTGCAGATGTCTGTATTCAAAACTAGGTACAGAAATGTTTATTCAGTAGAATTCATCATAGTTTAACTGATTGAGATGCTTTACCGATGGCCTTTCTTGGCCGAACTTCGCCCCAATTTTGAAGCATTATCTTCAGTTCAGTATTTCTGGAACATTTTGCACCAAACCTTGAAAAAGAATTATTTGTGCGATGTGTTTTTTGACCATTAAAGAACAAGATCCCGATCACAAATTGCTGCAACCGAGGCACTGTTGTAGATTGTGGACTTTTATCTCATTGCGCATGCTCAAAGTTTATCAGTTGACAAGAAAACTTTAGTTATAAGCTAGAATATTTATAAACAGGCTCGATTAGATACCAATCTAAGTTTTTCGACAAGTAAACAGTACCGATGGTCTGTTTTAGGCGGCGTCTAAGTTGGATCGTTCTTATATTGATTGTGTTATATATGGATTGTGTTATCACGAGTGTTCCATCCGGGCCGGAATGCAAAGTAATAAGTTGGATTTTAAAAATGCATTGAACCTTGACAAAAACAATCGATCAAAGTCTCTTCGAAGCATTGTAAACTACATCAAGATCTACACATTTACTTGGTAAAGGTTGCCCACCTCGCTTGGGGGAAAATAAGAATGCCTCACGAAATTGCGTATCTTCTTTTTAAAATCCCATGGATAAATAAAATAAGAGTTGAACTTCTGAAAAAGAGCAACTCCCATGATTTATCTGTGAAGGAGTCTCTTTTAAGGGTTTGACAGTAAATTTTCGAGGGAGTTGCATATTAATTCGAGAAATAAATGACTCTTTTATATATTTCTTAAGACTGATTCGCTTCAACCGAATTTCTCTTTAGAATTTTTCTTGGAGCTTTGGAAAGGTACGAAACTCACGTGGAAGATGTGGGGGAATCATTTGTGGAATGGGTAGGTAACCATTCGGCTTTTTGCTCTTTGTGTGTACCTGGGGTGGAGGGTGGGGTCCATTTATAGGTGGTGTTTCCTGGTGTTTTGTTGTGTTGTGTTCAAAAACTGTGGTTAGCCCTTTGAGACATGAGGCGGAAAAATTATAAGGTCACAGTATGTTTAGCCTCCCTTGACACTTACCTGAGAGAAAAAAAAAGTGGTGTATACGCATACGTCGTGTATATGAATTGTTTTACTGTACGTGAGGACGAACGTACGAATGTTAACTTTGTGCTTCGCAGTACTGACTAATATAAGCCCCAAATGTCAACCAAAGACTTTGATCAATATTTATCTTCTCCTTACTTTATCTACTAAAAATAGTTTGTTTGGTTATGAGAATAAAGGAATTGCCAAGTAAATTATCTTAGATGAAATGCGAAATTCTCCCAAGCTTTTTAAAAGGAACTTAAGGATACAGTTAAGGAGAATTTTACAGCCACATATGCTACGTTTGGGGCTTAAAGGGTTAAACATAGGGTGAAAACTGCAATAACTGAAGTTTCAGTATTTTCACCTATACGCGTTTATGTGTGTATGACAACTATGACATGTGTATGTGTTTGTGTATCAGTATCTGCATGTGTTGATTTTATATTGTGTTGCATGAGTGTAGAGATCCTGTAGCCCAATCCCTGTGGTCATGCGATTTGAAGGTTGTGGTGGTGAAATTTCGGGCATAATTAGCCCCGGTACATTTATTTCGTATTTCCTTCGTTTACTGTTTCGTTTTCTTGTAGAAAAGTGCTTTTGCTCCATATAAACACAGCTAAGGCAGTTTAAAAGTTTATAAGCCCCGTGGTGTTTTTTGGACTGCCTTTCCATCACAGCTTAGAAAGGTGCGACAGCGTGACATTTATGTAGCTCTTCAGACTTGAATCTATTTCATGTTATCTTCGTAGACTGAAACAATACTGGTATAGAATATTACGTAATAAGAGCACCATTAAAGGAAGAAATTACATTTCAAACAGACCTGCAACTGAGAAAATTTACGTAACTCGCAACAATTTAAATATATTGAACGTTCGTGACCATAACACCGGGCTAGTTCAAAAGATCTTTTGGGCTTGTAAACTCTGCTACCCCAATAGGTAGCACATTTTCAGAAAATATCTACACCCCTGGTGTTGTACATTAAATCATCATCAGTTTTTAACATCCTACACCAGCACTCTCCTAGTGTTAGCGAAAGCTAGTTATGAGTAAGCGTTCTAGTTTTAGAAACTCAAAGTTGTTATGTGTAAGTGTGCGTGTGACCGCGAATAATGTGGCATGCCAAATAAGGGCCTACAAATCACTCGAAATGGGACCGACAAAACTTCAGACTTGTTGGTCAAAAACTAAGTGGTCAAAACACTTCAAGTAAGAACTTGGAAAGATTCTTGCAGACTTCCCAAAGCAAAAATGAAAACTTACAGGCCAAGCAAAATCCTCAAATCGCACCTTGGTTCGTGGTTTGACATCAGTGTTTGAGTTTGCTTATCGGCCAGTGTCTTTCCATGCTGGTCTTACTGTGTGACCATGTCAACTGAGGTTGTGACGTTTGTATGTTTTAGGGCGAGACGTTCGTCAGAATGTACGTATCCTACTGTAAGAACAAGCCGTTTTCCAATTCACTTCTGATCGAGCATGGAGGCAACTTCTTTTCGGTAAGTTCACGAAATTGATTTGTGTAACCCGCATATAGTTGAGTGGAGGTAGCGAGCATTTGAAAAAGCCGAAATTGAAGAGTAGTTCTGTTGATTCATTGATTAATTGATTGATTGGTTTATTGTTATGAAGCTTCGGCAAATACATGAGAAACTGAGTATGATTTTTGAAACAACTCCACCGTAATACCAAAAACAACAACAAAATATTTTGCATATGAATACGAGTGGTAAGAGAAAGAAGTAAGTTTTCGTTTACTGAGCTAAGAAAAAATCCCCAAAGACTAATCAAGAAAACTTTAACAATCAGTGAAGCTAAGAATGTAACTACAGTTTTTAAGAATTATATTAATAATTCTGATAACAATTAATTAAATTATAGCTGCTGCTGTGTGTGTGTGTGTGTGTAGATGGATGATTAAAACTGATCGTTTGTTGTTTTGGGGTTTGAGTAAGACATTTTGAACTCACCTTGCAGGACCTTCAAGTCGGTTACGGACACGGACTTTCTATATCCGCTTATCTGATCAAACCTGTTCAGCGAATCACCAAATACCAACTGCTCTTGAAGGTAGGCCGCTTTTTCAATCATACTGCCGTCTCTAGTTTACTGTCAGTCACCATAAGTGCCCAGCAGTGTCTATGACTTTCACCACATACTGTCCTGCTAGAGGTCGCAGCACAGCGACAGTTTGTTCTTTTTTGATTTAATTTAAACGTGATTTATTTTTAAATTATTTTAAAATAGTATTGTTACACGTTCACTTGAGTCATTGCATGACGAGTGCTAGATTTACTAATCTAAATTGCACAAAATAGTCAAATGCTCATGTTCCTTTTTTATTTCCTGTTTTAGGATCTCCTTTCTTGTTGTGAAGAGTCAGAAAATAGTTTGCAGGTAGGGATATGACAGAGGTGTTCAACTCTCTCCCCCCTCCCTCCTTTCCACTGTCGTTTCCTTCCCTCTCGTCGCGTCAACGTATTACAATGTTTTCGGAATTTCCGCTTTGCAGTAACGAAGCATTAGTATGAGACAGCTAACAAATATATTATCTGCTATTATTAAACTACCAAAGAAGAGTTAAAAATATACAAGTCAAAATTGAAACCGTGAAAGTAAAACTTTTGGTAAGTGAAATTCATCCACTAAATGACAAAGTAGCTGTGTGCCGAAATAAATATGATTTTATGTCTGCTCCACAGGAAATCCCTTTTATCATTATTCATCGTCATTTGTCGTACATGCTAGAATTGATTAGCATAAATGTCAATATCACGTATTGTATTAAATTAGTCTTAGAGTATGTATACAAATTTTACGTAACAATGCAAAGTACAGTTAAGCTCGGTGGGATGATTATTAAGTATCTGGTCGTGTCTTCTTCCCGAGAATCTGGATTGGTGGCTACGCACGGTACACACGATGTGTTGCCGCGGCATTCTCTCGTATATCAGAACTAACAATAACAGAAAAGCTGACGAATCCGAGAGACTACTAGAGGTATACTTATTCTCACCAAGTCTGTATTTAGAGATTCAGATTTATTCCGTATTTACAGAGAGCACGCCAGTTTGAGTTAATATTTTCCTGATATCAAATGCTGCATTCTTCTAAAAATTATCATGGAAATGCTTTGCTGTTGCTAATGTGAACATTCACTATGCCGCTTCTTCTCGGAGATACTATCAGTTAAAACTGATTTATGTACATTATGGCAATAGAGTGGACACTTTTGCTGTTACATAAAACTGTAAAAAACTCTCTGGTTTGTATGTCGTGCCATTTTTGTCATTGTCATCGTTCGCGTATTTATGGATAGTCTTTTCAGTTGATAGATATGTCGCTCGAGCTTCTGAATTTTCAAGTTCCACGGTTAAATTACGTTGCGTATCATTCATTCATTGTTGGACTGGTTTAAAGCTTACTTACTCTGTACGGTTTCCAAAGGAAGACTCTAAATCTGCAAATAGCTCGTAGCTTGAATAATTATCTGCCCATTGCAGTATTAATTTATGAGGAGACACCGTCGTATTACGAATGGCTGGTTCTAAGTTCTGCTCATGGTTTTAGGCTGGTCTCGACGTGATGTTGAGCGTCCCAAGGAGAGCCAACGATGCCATGTACGTAAACATGTTGAGCGGCTTGGATGTAAGTATTCCCATTTTTTTTCACTTGCATTTAATCACTATGTTGTGTGTTCTGTCTTCGTTCTCGACTGTTTTGCGTCACTGAGTTCGTTTATTTGCATTATGAATGTAAATATCCTGTGGACTCCAAACAAACGCGTTGGCACTTTTCCGAGAAACCATCACCGCAGGCAAAGTCTTTCAAAACGTGACTGCTGTTAACTGTGACAAACAAAAATATAACTTCCTCTAACTATGTTTGCAATATTTGTTGTCTTCCGCATTTTCTTGTCATAAATTATCGTTTTACGTGGGCAAAATAAAAAGTAGCTGTAGCCTTCCTGGTCATTTGTTGACCCACCGGTAGTTTTCATTTGGCTCCAGGTGTACTTGTGTAGCTCAATATTTCCGCTTCTTAGGTGAAGGCAAAAAGACGTTAACTTTACGTATTTTCTTCATGTACTACAAAATATAATCCTTTGTTATTACCAGCTAGTTGTTCGAGTTCCTTTTTTGTGTTTTCATAACCTTTGCTCTGTTTATGAAAGAAGTACTCCGGGCAGAAACCCACGTAACACGATAAACTCATAAAGGAAGTCGTGGGGGAAGTTCGTAAGGCAGCATTTTTAAAAAACGGAACTTTTGCTTGCGTAGTTATCTTTAATTGGTCAAGAATCTGATATTAAAACGTTGGTTTCCTTCGTAAAGATTATTTTAAACGGAAAATCAACCTGTATGTAAGACAGTTATAGACATTCATTCGTTCATTGATAAGATGGTTAGTACGAACCAGTTTGTTGAATGACTCATTTTGCATTCGTGTGGTCGGTTGGGCTTTTTAACCCGTTGCATTGGTTATAGTTGTAGAAGGAACTGCTTTCTCGTATGGAAAAAACGTGTGACACGGAAAACAAGAAAGTGTTTAACTAAGCTTATTGTGCAGAATAGTTATCTATTTTTTAAAGATTGACAGATGCTTATTTCTTTGTGCCCTGCTGCGGACGAAAATAAGCGCTGGCGGGGATGATTGTGATAATAATAATATTAATAATAACAATAATAATAATAATAACAATAGGTATAGTAATAGTAATAATAGTAATAGTGATAGTGATAGTGATAGTGATAGTGATAGTGATAGTGATAGTGACAGTAATAGTAATAGTAATAGTAATAATAGTAATAGTGATAGTGATAGTGATAGTGATAGTGACAGTAATAGTAATAGTAATAGTAATAGTAAAGTTTTAAACTGTTCTTAAGTTCGTAAAACAGAGTCTCTATGCTCTTACAGGAGCTTCAGTGTTTAACAGTAACGGTCTTTCCTATATCTACAGGAAAACTTAGAGTCTCTTGGTAAAGTCATTTTACAGGTATGTATGGCTGGAACGATCATTGGCTTTTCATTCAACATCTGCACACGACGTGGTGTTAATCGCGGTTCTCAAGTCAAGCACGTATGCGCTAAGTCTGAAAACTGAAGGGAATGTGAGCAGAGTGGCGCTGAAGTCGGGTTTTAGTTTCGTTTTTTAAAAAAAATAAACACATTTTTAGTGTCGCTTTGAGATTTTTAAAATTGCAACTAAACCCGAAGAGACCGGATACCCCCTGATGTGTAAAGACGGAGGTACACCAGGGTACGCTATGAAAAAAATGAAACAGGTATAGCAGAGCATATTTGCTTTAGAAACCGTCAACATTTCAGTGAATAAAAATAACGGTAATTTTTAAATCCGGACTTGGTTCTTGAGAGTGTGAATTGAGGGCCTGGAAATGACAAAACGTAGGACGAAACTTCAGGTTTGCTGGCTTAAAATTAAGCAACCTACAATGAAATAGCATTTATGGAAACATTCTTATTTCCCAAAGCAAAAAGGTTGGCTAGAGAAAATCCTTAATTCACCCTGGTCTTGCAAACAGATTCCAGAGTGATCTTTTGGCTGTGTGCAACGTGTTTTTGAGCTCAGGACAGGATGACAGGAACAAGCCACTAGTTGCAGATTTGCGTAAGACTGCATTTCAGTCGTGACAGTTTTCCCTTCAGTATCAGCGTCCTAGAACATGCTAGAAAAATCCGCCAATCAGATTTATCTTGTAAACACTTTAAACTGAACGGAACTTATCGCTCAAACTTTTCAGATTTTGTTGAAGTGTGAATTTAACTGAGTTCAGTAATACTTTATTTCAGGATTCATTCATCGTGTTTGACCCAAAATTATTACGTCGAAAAGGCAAAGAAAGACAGATTTTCCTGTTCGAGCAAGCTTTGCTATTCAGCAAAGAGACGAAGGACACGGACGGAAAGATCAAATACATGTTCAAATTCAAGCTGAAGGTTTGTACAAATATACTAAGAATA
Organism: Bergia sp. 'catenularis'; assembly: GCA_025434825.1. Taxonomy (NCBI): domain Eukaryota; kingdom Metazoa; phylum Cnidaria; class Anthozoa; order Zoantharia; family Parazoanthidae; genus Bergia; species Bergia sp. 'catenularis'. The sequence continues at coordinate 9,844 of JANRMR010000009.1, read as the reverse complement.
AACTACTGGCCGTAGTAATCAGGAAAACGAGTCACATTCCCCGTCTCGGGCCGGCATTCATATTCACTTTTGTCTTGTTTCTCCAACATTTATGCCAACAAAAGACACAATTTAGTGATCTGGGAAGGGGTTGTTTGGAAGAGACGTGGAAATGGTTTCAATTTAAAACGTGTATAATTGTTGTCAGCACTGCTTGCACTAAAGAAATTGAAAAAAAAGGTGTTTGGTTATAAGTAAAGCATACACTTCTTTGTCTTGGGAGTTAGGTTATTCTAGTTGGCCGAAACAAATGTTTTCCTGAATTAAGTTATGAGAAGTTTAGTGTTGTTATATGAAGACGAATAATCACAATCTTAGATTTAATACACTAATTGAGAGGTAGGTTTTTCATGGTGAGATTAGAACATTGGCCTACGTCATTTGGAATATTTATCTAACGAGTATTTACCTTAGCAAACCCACAAAATTTGGACAAACACAGTTGAGCGTTCATTATACAGTGGGTGTTCACGATTTAGAAATTATAATTACTTCTTACTTTGCGAATAAAAATTTCTTAAACTGAATAAACAGCAACAGAAAATAGTATATAGTATATATATTTTTTTATTTTTTTTTCTATGTAATTATGTAATTACACAATTTTATGTGATTATGTAAAGTTTCTATTTTTGTTTTGAAGAGGACCAGATTGGAAATAAGTTGTTAATTGTATCTGTTTATATCCTCTCTAAATAAAGTGTCATCTATTCATTCATAAAGTAGAAGAAAGAAGAAACAAAAGAAAGATGAAGAGAAGGGACAAGAAGAAGTGGAAAGAATGAAATAATTTTAAATAGAAAATAATTGAGAAAAGAAATAGAGATAAGGGACGGGATATAACACCAATGAACGAAACAAAATAAATAAGAGAATAGTATTGTGTAGAGAAGCAAAGAGAAACAAACAGACACTGATGCAGTTGATTTTATTTGTTTTCCTCCAGACATCGGAGCTTGGTGTAACGGAACATATTGAGGGTGATCCGTGCAAGTTTGCTGTGTGGACGGGCAAACCAACGCAGTCCGAGGACAAACGAGTGATCAAGGTGAACGGAAAGACCTCCCTGCTAGTTTCATATCAGTACTGAGGAATTTCAGGGGAACTACCCACCTACCCCCCCTTAGTTAAGGTTGGGGTTAGGTTTAGGGGAGGGGTTGGTGGGGTATTACCCAGAAACCACCATTCATCCCTCATTTCGGTATGACAGCCTCCACAAATAGTGTCGGCTTTCACTTATCTCACACGAAATCTATTCCACTGGGGTGCTTGTGTTGGTTCGAAATTGAAATTCAATAGAATTACTTGTTATCAAACTTTTCCGAAATGAGTTGACTTTAATACCATAATTGCGCGAAGGTGAGCTGACTTCAATTTGAAATGAAGTAGTGCACGTTCCCCGAATCGTACGATGGCGGGAGAACGGCGGTTCGGGAACAATAAATAACATTGATGGTATTCGAAGACAATAAGGTGAGCTCAGAGGGGGACGGGGAGAAAAGGGGGAGGAGGCTATCGTGAGGTGAATTACCAGTATGGGTTTGTTCAGCCAAGAGTTTACTAGATCAAGAGAAACTGTTTGCAATTCACAGACGCCAAAAAATTTACCAGAAACTTCCCACGAAAACAATTCTTGCTCGTCGTATTTGATTTTGCTTAAAATGTTCTAACTTTTGGACCAGTCGATCAGAATTAAGGGGCCGTTTACATGGGGCAGGGGTATCCCTCCTAGGATACCCTCCCCTGTTGCGTTTCTCATATAAACTCCGCTGTAGTTTTCCCCGTTAGCGTTTACATGAGGGTAGGAATATCCCTAGGGGTAGGGAAACCCTAGCAGCCAGCTAGGGTATCCCTCCTAGAAGGGGTAACTTTTTGTTTACTTAAGCCATGTAAACGCATCTGCTAGGGATATCCCTCCTAGGAGGGACAGCTTTTCGTGGTGTCGCGTTACAGAATATAAGCGCGCCAAAACAACATGGCGAGATATCCCTACCCCGTCATCCTTCCTCTTGTAAAGAGGGGATAGCTTTCATCCCTCCTAGGAGGGATATCCCTACCCTGTCATCCTTCCTCTTGTAAAGAGGGGATAGCTTTCATCTCTCCTAGGAGGGATATCCCTACCCCGTCATCCTTCCTCTTGTAAAGAGGGGATAGCTTTCATCCCTCCTAGGAGGAATATCCCTACCCCATGTAAACGGCCCAAAAGGCTGAAGACATTTATCTTTCCTAAATCACAAAAAAATGTGATTTATTCTGTGGTGTACATTTGAAAATGCCAATTGAATTTGTGCCATGGAAAATACAACCCACCACATAATTATTCATTTTCTCTCTCAGGGTACAGAAATATTTAGTGCTACTCGTTTCCTGAAACTGAAGAGTTCAGGCTTTGAGCATCTGAAATGTCAACTCACGAAGACAAGCGTAATTTAGCTCCACATGTTTTGACTAATGTCGTTTAGTTGTCTCCACAGGCCAACACTCTGGAGGTGAAGCAGATTTGGGTCAAAGAACTAAGGGAGCTGATACAGCAGTTCCAGTTTGGAATTCTAAGAGAAAGAAGTGAGTATTACCCCCTTGTTTGTTTGACTTCGTTAGGCGAGAGAATACAGCTTTTCTCAAGTTTGGAATTCTAAGCGAAAAAATATTTCTTGCTGCATTTTAAGCGAGACTGCACGGTAAATAATTCCCCTGTGTTGTTTAATTCAGAGGTCTTCAAAATAATACACAGAGAAGAAAATCTGCACTCACATGTGTATGTGTTTGTGCATGTGTCACTACTTGCTAGGAGATCCATTAAATTATTTTACTTGCCTTAAAGAGTAGAAACGATTGTTGCTATTTGTTCTAACATAGAAACCGGTTGATGAAAATCCATAAAATGGCCATTCGCTTTGCTTGTCTTGAAGAGTAGAAATAATTGGTGCTATTCGTTTTAATTTTTGACTAAACTGGTTGACGAAAACCCATGAGACCCATTTTTTATTTGCCTGAACAGTGTTAGATGTTAATTAATCTCAAAATTTAAAGTTGAGAATTTTTATAAGAATTGAAAATGTTGATGTTTGAATATGTGCCAGAACAAATATTCTACATAATTCAAACGGGTTTTTTTGTATGTTTGGAGTTATGGTTGTCTGCGAGGGAGAAGTTAGTCAAAGGATTACGGGGTATATACAGTACAACAGAATATATCTTTAGGTTTTCCTCCCCCACATATCTGTTAATGTAGTTATGGTTGTCTGCGAGGGAGAAGTTAGTCAAAGGATTACGGGGTATATACAGTACAACAGAATATATCTTTAGTTTTCCCTCCCTCACATATCTGTTAATAATTGGTTTGCTGGATTACAGCGGGTTCGTCGACAAGCTCTGTCAACACTGCGTCGTCCATGAATTCAATCGCATCCAACAAGAGCAGAGAAGAGAAACTAGCTGACAGGTAAAGAAGAACTTGGGAACGCAGACTTTTGAACTACAGAGAAAAGTGAAGTACTAGACACAAGCAATTTAATCGAGCAGATGCGTTATGTTTCCGTTCAAGTGAAGCTCTTGCTAAAATCCATAAAGACTCACTTTTCCAGCAGAACAATTAATGTATGTTTAAAAATAAGAATAAATTAAGAATAATTTGAGGGTAAATTTGCCTACTTAGGGTAGTCGAGTAATGATTTCCTGCGATATTTATTTTTAGGCTATTTATTTAGTCAAATTTTTGAATATGTCAAGATTGTTGTAGTTGATACTGCGCAAAAATGAAGAACACTGTACAAGTACAGTGTGAAAAAACACATTAAGAGAATACTATCGTGACGTCACTTCCCGTTATTCCCCCAATGTTTTTTTAATATTTGTTGGTTTGAAAAGAAATGTCCAATTTATATTCTTTGTGTTAATTTTTGTTACAGGGAAAGCGGGGTGATCGAAGATGATTCCTTCTGTAACGAGTACGACATCCCTGAAGGAAAGGTCAGTTGATGGAAAAATTGGTTGTTAACAATAGATCTGTTGGTACGTCATGCCTTTCGTCCTCAGCAGATGTCAGTTTCGAACCTAGTTTGTTGGGAATCGGGTTTAAATAGTTCTGGACTAAGTTATACGGATCAAGAGATTAAAACCGAAATACTCTTTTAGTAAGCTTAGAATAACCAGCTTTGTGAAGCCTTGTTGCTCTCGAGAATTCGAATCTGCGGAATCGTAGAACGTGGTTACAATTTTTTTTTTTCAAGGAGAACTGTAGAACTTTGTATCACCGTTAAAAGTTGTTACAATTCGGAGCTGGGGGAGGCGGTAGGCGGTCGTCTTTTTTGTTTATCACTGTCATATCCTCTACAGTCTAGAGATGATTTTCCAAATCCAAGAATATCCCTGAAGCTGGTGTCCAAAATTTCTATAATGACCAGTGATTTTGCTTGTCCTAAAGAGTAAATAGAATGCTCAAACCATTCAGTGTTTTTTGTCTACTGCGAACGTGATCTTTCAAAGTAAAGGGCGGAGGCCCTTGTTAATAATCATCAGATTATACCAAGTACTGTTGAAAAAACATATACCGTATGTTTGGCGTCGATCACAAAGCTCAATCACAAGCTTGTGAGTAAACGTTTTATGTGTTTCAAAAGTTCGACACTCTGTTTCGCAATGTATTTATCTTATGGTCCTTTGTTTTGGAATGAAAAACTTAGTACGAAGCTGATGTGTTGATTGGTTCTTTGGGTGTAGGGTGTTGACAGATTATCTATTGTTGCGTCGTACACGACAAACACTGTTTGTTTAACTGATAAAAAATCCAAGGAATTGTAATTATTCTTTGGGTAAGCGGTTCGGACGTTCCGCTCTGCATTCCCTGAAAACAAAATGATGCACGGACGCCGCTATGATCGTTCATGCAGTTCTCCTCTTGTACTGGCCAAGGCCGTCGCATTCACGCTTCCAACGTTAGGACAGGTGAGGTTACCTCAAGATGTCATGTCTGCTAGAAAGATGTGTCTGTTGACTGCAGACTGAATGTTTTCGTTGGGATCGAAATCTTAAAGAACCGTGTCTCATGAGGCTTATAGTTAAAATAGTTACAATGCTTAAAGCAAATGAACGTTCCCGAGCAAATTAGCTTGGTCGAGATGACTGTTTTTGTGGCAAAATAGTAAACAATATTTATCAATTTCCTGCATCATGCATCGTTGCATGATTGAACGAGTTAATTCCTTGTGGATTGTACCTGGTCTCGATTTCAGTTTCAAGATCGACGTCGCTACAGAATCTATGCCGCAGTTAGGATGTCTGTTATTGTAAAAAGCTCGTGACTTTGGTTATTACTCTCTTCGTATATTGTTTCTCTCTATTTTTATTGTTCGTTTTTGGATGATCAGATTTTTTCAACTTTTTACACAGGAACTCGCAGAATATTTGATAGTTAGCTGATATTAAGTTCGGATGGAGGATTCTCGGAGGTTTTGTGGCTAAAGTGCGTAGTATAATATACGTTACCAATACTTGACCCCAAGACTTATAAGGTCGATATGTCCTGATTTTGCCATTTAGTGTAAAAGCCTTGCTTGATTTGTTTAACAGTTTTAACAACAAAGAAAGTTGACAGGCTTGAAACGATCTAAAAGTGCATACCTCCTTTGCGGTGTCTTTACTGATCTCGTACCACTCTAGAGGTTTTATTAATATATTGTCTGTGCCCTAATGGAGGATCATTTACAGTTTCCTGTGACTGTGTTTATGATCTTTAGTCAATTTTTGTCGAAAAGCTTAACAAGAAAGTATCTGTTTTTAAAAACACGTACCCCAACGGTGAGAAACGGACTCCATCAGTTTAAAAGGGTATCCTTAAGGAGAAAAGAATGTTTCTTTTAATTTGAAGTGCTAAAGAAACCTTCGGCTTTATGACGATCGTTCTCGTATAAAATAATTTAAAACTAATAATAGAAAATCTTGTTCTGTACGCTCAAACTCAATCTACTGCTCTCTCAGTATCCCACGTTAAATTTCCATAGAATATATTTACAAGCGGTAGGAACTTGGCAGATCTAGATCTTTCTTTAGTCTTTTGCAAATGCATAACTGGTAACGATCTGGTGGCAGATGTAAATCTGTGTTTTGGCTATAATCGGTTTGTTAATGTCTCCTTTTCAAGATTATCATCTTAAAGTGTTTGCTACTCTGAAATACGAACCTTCCTCCTCCACGTCCAGCTTTGAAGTTCTTCCCACAAACAGCGTCTTTCAGAAAATGTTCCACTTCTACTCCGAAAGTTTAAATTTCACTTTTGTACTCGATCACTATACTGCTGTCGTTTCCGTTTATAAAATGTGAGCTTTTTTAAAAATGGTTCATGGGAAATCATGCATGTATGTTTAGATTTTCGCATTATGTTAGTCTGAGGCACACTATTAAATGAGAACATTTGAAAGCCCCGGAACATCGGGCGTACAGCCATAAAACCTTCTCCCTATGTCTCTCAGTACCAGTGTGTCGAAGTAACTCGAGTACTATTATCAACTAAATGTTGGTGAAATAAACTGAAGCAAATCATTACCTGATTATAAGTTGGATACCACAAGCGTGTGCTGTTCTAAAAACAGTCTCTGCTCCATCGTTTAACCCTTGTATACTTTCGTAAAAAATCTTTATCTATCGCAGCAACTTTTCATTTTCGACGTTTTTGTTTATATGTAATTTGCTGAAATTGACGCAGTTTAGAAATTGTAAAATCATAAAGTGCCATGCAATAAGTTGTAGTTGTTGTTTTTCGTAGCCATTTGACGGTGTATCGATTGTGGTTTTTATTGGGAAGGGGTCTAACGAAAAGGTACTTTTGTACTTTTGTTGTTATGGGTTGAGCGAACTTCGAAGAAACTTTGAGGGAGAAAACAAAAGTTGCTTGGATTTGATGTTACAGACCCTGCTTTTTTCCCTTTATAACTGTTTCTTTTCATCCGGGCTTTCTGTTGTCTTTTTCCGTCTGAGTGTTTTCCTTGTTTGAAGTTATTTCCTCGTGGTTAGTGTGAAGTGGCAATGTTGGATTTTTTAAAAATAGGAAAGGAGCTATTTAACGAACCACAGTGTCTGTGCGTTATATCATTCGTTCTTGTAGATCTCGGACCGCTAACCAAAGTTTCCGTTCATTTCGCGACTCTGGCTACTTTTCAAGTTCAAGTGGCCGTCTTTCGCCATTTCGTGAGCAGTGACAACTGATATTATTAAAAATATCTTAAAATGTCGTGATGGAACTTGATTTGCGCGCTCGTTGCTGAAAGGAGAAGGAAACGGAAAACTAAAACATGCTCCAAAATCAAATCTAGAATTTATTAATTAAAAATTATTTTTGTGGTCGATCAGATAATTATTTTTGTATTTCCTGTGTCTCCCACAGCGTCAGTCGTTAATCAGGCACCAATTAGACTTTTTAAAACGTGGGTTAAGGCGCAATGTTTAAAGAGAGTTCGGTTGGAAACAAAGGTTATATTCTCTCACACTTGTCCTGCGTAGCGGCATTAAGGACATAACTGGCCCCAATTTCGTTCTATGAACCCCTCTCCTCTTCTCTTGTGCCCACTCTCCC